>JXSR01S048147.1:18141-38023 GCA_000969725.1 Ophiothrix spiculata
CCCCCCCCCCCATACGTAACACAAACATCATGCATGGTGTAAGTAAGAGAGCACATTAAGAACATATAAGGATTTCCACCAAAGAGGATATCAAGTGCTTCCCACTGTCATGCATTGCTCCCTAGGGCAATGTATGGGTTGTTTACATATGTGTTAACATTGTTAAGCAATAGTGATGAAATTGCCATAAATTGTTAATTTTAATTAGCCAAAAAATAACGCCTTTTTCCTTCTATTTACACCCTAATTGGGGCTTTTACCGTTACCGTTTTAACATTAGGGTTTAAAAAGCACCCCTTTTCTTGAAAACCGCTGCTTTTGATACCATAAACGGTGTCACCTGATTCACCTTTCTGTCCTCAAAAACAACCCTAATTCTCCCTTTTCTTGGTCACGCTATGCCTGCAGCATTATACTTGAGTGCCCCGGGAAACAACTTTCTATAAAAACAATCCCATAGGTAGAAATGCATAATAAGCTATAATAGGAAGCACTGATATATTCTTTGGATTTCAAACTATATCTGCTTTACTTTTAAAGTAGAAAGATAGGTGGAAATTCAGGAAAACCGCATAGTATTGCTAGCAATATAGGAAGTGACTAAAAGTATACAATAGCCCATTTTTCATGACCTTTGTAATTACTTTATCATTACATGTAAAAAGGTTTTAGTATTTTTAATGTCCACTGTTATCACATGATTGTAAATACGGAACTTTAATTAATCAAACAAAACTGAATTTTTAATACAAATATACCATATGGTCTAATTCTGTGAACAGTACATCAAATCCATCCTTCTCTCTCGCTCTCTCTTAATGACTGTTGCTGTTAGAACTGACGCTACAGAATTATGTTACCTACTGAATGTTTCAACCTCAAAATGTAAGTGAAATGTAAAACAAACGTGTGATATTATTGATCATTAACAAATGTATCTATTATCTTTTTCCGATCAATGTATTGAATCTAAAATACTATTTAAACTATAGGAAATTGATTTAGTCAAAAGACGTAGCTTCATGCATTTCTTTATCATATTTTATTTAACATACGGTATATTATTTAAAATACTACATGAGTCATAACTCTCTTAAGTTAAAAGCTTTGTAAAATATTAAGATACTTTCTAAAAGGCAGAAAATGTATCATCCTATACCATTTTCGGCCAAATGGTTTTGCTCAGAATTAAGCTGATTCAAAATCAAGAGGAAAGAAGCCGTAAGGGAAATATTAGTACCCGAAAATTCAACAAATACTGGAATGAATAGAATATATGATTTACCTTTTCTCAAAAATGTGACACAAATTTCTGTATTTGTAAAAGGTTTATTGGTTTCCCGCTCAGAATCAAATTGATGAAGTATGGCACTTAAACAGTCATTACATTCATTATTTGACCTAACCAAACGTTAATACTTTAACTTAAGCTCGTATATCACTTTATTAGAAAATTATAAAACAGTTATTCCAGTTTATCAAATAGGAAAAAGTAGCTATCGTTACATTCATTACTTGACCTAACCAAACGTTAATACTTTTACTTTAGCTCGTATATCACTGTATTAGAAAATTATAAATGGCAAAATTATGCACGTCCACTACCACTGCATATTTCTAGTTCGTCAACCCATTTAACCTTAACTTGTTGTAACAAGAGAGTAGAAAATTGAAAATTTTATTCGCTGTTCTATCATCATTATGTTTCTATTTATTAGACACTATTGTGTATGTAAATTATATATGTGTTGTCACGGAAATTATAATTAAATACTAAATGAAGCGTAATTAATGCTTAATATTCTAATGGTGGTAATTGCTCATTTAATCATGTTAATATATAGAACTTACACGCTGCATATAAACAAACTGTGCATCATTTAATCTTTAAATTGGTAATTTAAAATGTTATGTAAATCTGATTTCAGTTCCCGTTTTATTCTTCCAGTATACCCCAATATTCCAGGGAGCTGTAAAGTTAACTGGATCTTTCAAATAAGTGATTGGGCTTGTGTTTAATCAATGAAATATTATCTTTTTGATGGACACTGATTATCTAAAAGAAGTTTAATATAATTCAATTACCACGCAGTTTTTTCAGATGGTAATTTAGAACATGAAAATACAAATATATTGTTACGGTACTGTCTTCAAATCATGGAAGCTATAAAAGGAAATCGGTATTCGTGGCCATTTTATAAAGTCTTTGATCTGAGTACTAGTAAGGAGTTTATCGTCTTTTCAATATTACATTGTTGGCCTTTATTTATAAACAAACAACACACACACACATTTGAAAAATAAAAATATTGAACCATGATCAGGCCATATATGCACATGCACCATCGCTGGCAGGATCAGCTCCCCGAGTTTCCACGAGACAATTGGCAGTTAGTTTCTTGTTTAAGGGAATTTCAAGCACCCTCAACTTTTTGCACCAGCGGGGTTCGAACTATCATTTGGCTATCGTTTTCTTGCATTGAAAAATGATGACAATCAATGTTTTATTTTACAATGTATCATGGTTTAGTTCGGTAGAAATTCGTTTGAATCACAATTTTAATAGCTTTAGTTGTATTTTAAAACGCACAGATGTAAAGTATATACATAATACATAAGTTGAACTTTAACTATCGTGAAGCAAACACACGGAAATCTGTTCATCAAATGATTCTTGCCTATCACAGAATGAACTACATTAAATTAACTGACAGTAAATGTGCGTTTTAATCAAATTTATTCGAAGAAATGTAATTAAGAAATAAACGGATAGCCTTCTTGTAAAATTGCATATCGGTCGTGGTATCGTAAATCATTCCTTTATAAAAGCATAGACTTTGATCAACTAAAATGAATCAGGTTATGGTTTCGATTTCGCATTGATAATCATTAATTTAAAATTGTCTCGAGTTAATTTCACAATTTGTGTCACTAAAAGGTATTTAAAAAACATTATTGCGTGATTCGAACACATTTTATACCTTTTGCAAAATTACATATGAATAGACTTGTAATCCCTCGGAAAATATAACCGCGTTATTCCAGCATAATACAGCTTATATAAGCAATGATTGATGTATCGTGATGGTAACAAAATAATCTAATTTCTTCTGTAAACTAATACTGCTATTTTTGCTATGAAAATAATCTGACTCTATGCTTTATGTTTGGGTGATTATAATATCTCAGATGAAGCCTTACAAGTTATCAACCTATATTTTGTTCGTTTCACTACATGTACGAGTATATATGTGATTCAAGGTCAGTTCGTCATGTGAGTGCAAGAAAGTCGTATCTGCAATGGCTGCCCCAAGTTATTTTTATTTTATACTTTGTCACAAGAATGTGAAAAATCCCTCAAAATTTCTGTCTTAAGTCAGTGGTTCTTGAAATGGTTCTTCAGGTGACGGTGTCACCTGAAGAACCATTTCAAGAACCACTGACCCAAAGGTGGAGATTCGTCAGTGTGCAATCCCAATTTATGACAAATGGCAGCTATTGCAGATACGACTTTCTTGCACTCACATGACGAGTTAAGCTTCATTTAAGAAACTAGCCTTCAGAAGATGCTACGTGTGGCTTGCTTGGTAACGTCATTACTCTTGCTTGATTTGGTTTATTATAACGAAGGACGCAAGATATTTGTCTTCATCGCCAATATCGAGGTGCCAAGTGCTATCGTGACATGACTAGGTATTAAAATGTTGATGTATTGCTCGTCCAGAAGTGACGCCCTATTTATTAGTACAGTTACCACTCATTTGAATTTGCGTATGACAAATGGAGATGAGGCTAGGTCATCTTTGGTTTTTCATACAAGTTTATAATAAATCTTTTATCCAGTCTTGATGCTATTGGGCTTAATCGTTATTTCTTAATGATTTTACTCAGAGTTAGATGAGTAACTCCCTCACTATACAGTATTAAGTCACACCTGCTCAGTTGACGATAGTTAGTACAATCGAGTTACATGTACAATATGAACATTTGAAAATTTCACCTCTCTCCTGTTAGTTTTTCAGGATACTACTAATGTTTTATTATTTTTGTTTAATACTATCTCATTACAGACTTGATTCCTCATCTCTACAACCAGATACATGCCCTCATCTCTGGAATACTTGCACAAACTTGACTCCATCCAGCATACACCATGTTAACTTGGCGCTCAATCGGTCTTATGTTCGTCGTCCTCAACATTTACCTCATAATTGGCATGATTGCCTTCCATTTTTTGGAGAAGGATCATGAAGAGTCGGTCCATGTAGATACCAAAGCATACAAAGAAGCTATTCTGTCCAATTTTACTTGTTTATCTGAGGAAAACTTAGACAAACTAGTCAAAGTGATAGTAAATGCTATAGACAACGGTGTTGATCCAACCAATTCTTCCAGCTCTTCTAATTGGGAATGGCATCATTCTTTCTTTTTCTCAGGAACGGTAATCACAACAATAGGTAAGTAATGAAATGAACGAAAGTCAACAGCTTCAAACCATTTTTAAAAATCTAACTTTGTCATAATTTGTGTTTTAATAAGCACCAGGTACAACAACTGCCATTTTGAGACATGTTGTTCCGACATCTTACAGAAGTAAAATGCAGCGTCCTTTAATCATGTTAATCACTTTGATTCATTTTATTTGTGTGAATTCAGTAGTTTAGAGGAGGGAGCACGCAGATCAAACGTCTTATATCTTCTTGCACTAAACCCCTCTGGGAAAATAATAGGAACCTGCTTTAAGCCATTAGCACTTTCATTGACTTCCAAGTGCATTTGATACTATCAATGGTGCCAGGATGGATATGATAAAGTCAAATATATGTATAGCATTTGAATGGTCACAAGTTTGTGAATATTTACTACACTATATAATGATAACAATAAACAAGAAAATTAATTTTAAACTGGTGGAAAAACAACTTGAATTTTCTCAAAATAGTCTAATGGTAGTCACTAATGTCAATTTATCCTAGAATTTTAGTAGTATCCACAGTCAAATAAGAAGATGTGTAGTATCAATTTTAATGGTGGTTTTATTTTATTTTTTCTCTTCATAGGATATGGCCATATTTCCCCCAACACTCATGGAGGCAGATCATTTTGCATCATCTATGCCTTGATTGGTATTCCAATATGTGGGATATTACTCTCTGCACTGGCAGACAAATTCAATAAATACAAAGACCAAATATTACAAAATGTTTTTGAGAAAATGGAGAAGAAATGGCATCGGAAAGCATTCAGTCTATTCATGATATTTGGACTTGGGATGTTGTTCTTCATCTTCATTCCTGCTGTTATATTCTTTGCTGTCGAGGGATGGTTATATTATGAGGCTGTTTATTTCTGTTTTATAACTTTAACAACGGTTGGATTTGGGGATTTTGTCCCAGGTAAGGAACACATGGAAATGATTTGATCAAGGTTGGTGACACAATTCATCAAACAATGTAAACAAGAAAGGCCATGTTGCATGCCAATTAAAGGGCCTTTTGTCCTGCATTTTATATTGTACGATGGATTCTGGAATCGACATTACCACGGATCATTTCAATATTTTCATTTTTAAAGCACAAGGCTGAAGTACATGTATAAGGCCTAAAAAATTGTTTGATTGGCGTTACCCGACCGACCCTATTTTTACCGCCGACCCTAAATATTTTTATTTTTTTGAGTATGGTAAAACAACCTCCAAATCCAAAATTTAATGGCAATCGATTCATGGGGGCCCCCGAGATATGGCTTGCAGGACATTCAAAATGACAAATAAAAGATGTGTTACAGAAAAAGTGAAGATGTTTGTGTATATGTGTCGTATATTTTGTGTTCTTGTATGTGAAACATAGACTTAAAAAATATAAAAAAATATTTAATTTAAATCCGACCTACCTACCCTATTTTTTTCTATGTTACGCCAATCAAACAATATTTTTTGGCCTAATCTGACCTTTGTTTCACATCCGTGTGCTCGTTTACTTTTCTTGTCTCATGTGTCTTATTATTGTAAATTTGAAGTAATAATTGTTAAGTCTTGGCCAAGAAAATTGTTTCCTTAGCTTAATTAATTGCTTTTTAGCTTGCAAAAGAAAATATTCATAGGCGTTTTACTCTTATAACTATATCTAACTTCAAAAATAAAGAAAGAACCCCTCGTTTAATACTGACAGGCTTTTTAGTTATGCGCCATAAAACTAAATACTTAATATGAGCTGATCTTATATATCTTCTCCTACATTTGCACTTTATTCTCATTATTTTGATAATCCTGAAATTGTACAAAATTAAAAATGCAACACTGTTTTAGCATTTGCATACTTTATTCTTAAGTATGTCGTGTTTTCAACATGTTCAAATAGAATTCATTGTCCCCACGGTTATTGAAATCTTAAATAAAAAAGCATGTGTTTTTTTTACTTTGGTTTACAGACATTTCTTCTCAGTTCAGAACAGTTTGGCCTTGTTTCTCTTTGAAATAATATTGCTTTTTAGTTTTTGACAAAACACGTTACATCCGACATATCTAAAGGTTGTATAGTAATACGATATGTAATATTTAATATATTAAACAAACAATCGTGATATAGCCATGGTAATGGAGTCCAATATTTATTATTTATTTATAATGTAAGCTTCAATGACAGGTAGGCGGTATAGATATATTGATTACTTTCAATGATCTAATTCTATAAAAATTCGATTCGATTTGGCTAATATCAAATGACCATTTTCATAGAAGTGACCTTTCACTTATATTTTTTACTATGAACAGTTCACCAGACTAAATAAATAATGAAATTGGTAGATGCATGTTAAGCCCCAATACGTTGTTACAATCAAAACAGTATTAGGCACACTTTTCACGGATGTATAGCAATACAAAATAGGAACGTGCATATTAAATTCCTAGCAACCACTGGACTAGATGTAATCTTATGTATGGAAAATATATGCACAGAACAAATCTAATAGAAGTGGTTTTACTAAAAGTTAATGTTACAATACAAATATTTTTCTTTAACATAAAGTATTTGACTAGCTTTCAAGATATGCCAACTAAATGGACGTCTGCAAATTTGATTAGCAATATTTGAGTTGACCCAACAGAGTAGTGAACAAATTGATATCTTTGTAATTATGTGTACTATCAATCAAAGTCGTTCACCACGATGTGTGTTGCATTTTAATCAAGTAGACCAACATTTTTTACATATTTAATAACACCACTGCAAAAGAGTGTTAGAAAGTGAAGGCAAGATTTGTTTTAAAAAGAGATGAATAGGAAGTGCAAGAAATTAAACAGTGTTCTGTGATCTGACATACATCGTTTATTGTGTATGTTTTACAAAGTGAAGGCAGCGGGTGTGTTTAGAAAAGTGCTACTCGCAACACATAGTTGTAAGAGTCATGTTTATGTGTAATCATCGTTTAATATTTACTGACCCTACGTGCCATCTCAAATCCTCCGATCCTTCTACCATGGCTACTGTCACTGTACCTGTTTAATACTTCAAAACAATACTTGTAAAGTGTTCCTTACTTGCTTTGTTGCATGTATGAACAAAATCATTAATCATGTTCATTAGTTTTCTGGAAGTTAGCGTTTGAAGCCAGGGGAATTTGGACACAGTAAGGTCGTAAAAATACAACGCTTATTCGGGCGCTTATTTGCAGCTGAATCATGCAACCACGGATGTTATTTTTACAATTTTTTGGCATATGTTTCTCCTTGATAATACCTCGCATGTCTTGATGATGTGCCTGCTAACCTATAGCTTCTAGCTGTTCCTATATTTTGCTGACATTTTTAAGATTTAAGCGTCTCATGCAATGATGATCAATGGGATTAATTCAAGACAAAAGTGCTAGAGCTGTTTATCGGAAGATGAAAAAAACAATTTTAGATATTTTAGATTCAAATTTTAACGGTTAGGCCTACTTATTTTAAAACGACAAGTGAATGACTAATCACTAATCAATAAAATTGTCATTTTGAACCTAATTTTGATGGATGCCTGATTATAATTAAATTACCATTTAATTAACTAACTAGCAGCTGATTTTACTCTAATAATTAGTCATTTAATTGGTCAGTCATAATTAGTAATTAAAATGGAATACAAGTCATGAATATATATTAATCCGTCATATACATTTCTAACAGAATAGGTTTTGAAATACAAATATTCCATTTATAATAAATAACTTTTAATTTGTCTTTCTATACCCTTTTGACCAATTAATATTTGCAGCGTTAGGTTAATCTTACTTTTGTTTAACTAATGATTTAGATACTTGAAATTTATACTAACTTATCCGTTGAAAAAATGTTATGTTTACATTAAATGTACATATTTCTACAATCACTGCAATCAGAATATCATCCCTTCAGCGCGTTTTCAAACCATAACCTATAAATTAAGGATATTGATATCTCAAATTTATTTACGAAAAGAAACCAAGTACATGTATAATAGACTAGCACAATCTTAGATACAAAGATATAAAAGAAACATTATCATGATTATGTCTGTAAAGATGGCATCCTTAATTGCATTCTTATGCTGCAAAATACAGTACAATTGTTACGAGTTGCCCAAACTTGGAAAAGTGTCTGAACTCCTTCAGAGGTTCTAATGCTCATTTCTAGAAAAGTAAATACACGTACGTATTTTGTATATTTTTAAGGGGGGAAAGCACGTTCCGCAAATTTATTTTGTACCATAACTTTTGAACAAAGTGCTTAAAGTTAATAAAAGTATACATTTCCAGAAAGGAATTTTCACAAGGAACATGATGGGGATGTTGATTTTTGACCAAAAATGACATTTTTTGAGAAAATCATAAAAAACTAATTTTTTTTGGCCATTTTGGCTTCCGGACAAGCTAAAAATATTTTTTTTTTAAATGACCCAAATGGCCCAAAAAGCTTTGTGATTTTCTCAAAAAATGTTTTTTGGGTCAAAAATCACCATCATTATCATATTCCTTGTGAAAATTCCTTTTTGGAAATGTATACTTTTATTAACTTACACTTAGCACTTTGTTCAAAAGTTATGGTACAAAATAAATTTTGCAAAAACGTAAAATTGAGTAACGTGCTTTCCCCCCTTAAACAATAAATGTGGAGACATCACAATTTATAGTCGCCGAGTTACAATGTCTTTTTATGTTTAGTTTGAGAATATGAAATGTTAAATTTTTGAAAACTTCATTCTGGGACAAACATCTTAAAGACTCATTTTTCTGTTTCGTTGCAGGACAAAATCCCGACATCAATTACCCACATATGTACAAGATATTGTGTCTTTACTGGATTCTGCTCGGACTTGTCTATCTTGCTATCATTATTCAAGATGTATCGGATGCCTTCCAAGAAAAAGTGACGAAATATGACGAGAAGAATTCCAAACTGAACAATATCGAAAACGGTACTGCAGAAGGAAAGGAAGTATCCAGTGAAAATGACAGCAAAACACATATCAATTCAACAAATGAAAATACACCTCTTTAGTCATCATGTCGGGGATATTTTGTAAATTTTGTTTATTTTTGTAACATCAAATTTGACATACAACAATTATTAAGCGTCATTTCTTGCATATCAACTGCAATATTGGGGCAAACTACACGGAGTACTGATCCAGATGCAAACGCATCTCGGAGATGCGCATCTACGAGATCCGCATCTCCGTAGACCACTTGCACGTACGCGAGAATTGAGAAGAGTATTTGCCACGCCATGATTCTATTATAGAGGGTTTGCACGTGACGTCACATGGAACTTACAACACCATTTTCATGGGCCGGCAAACAAAAAGTTCCGTCATATTATAATCTTTTAGCAGTATCACGAAACCAGATCACGATTAATGATCACAAAAATATATATTACATTTATTTAGTTTAATTTTCAAGTCATGATTTGAAGTCAATCACAAGTTATAGCCGATTTTAATGTCTTGTTTACTTCACAAAGTACTCCGCGCCCACCAAGGGCACCAAGATGGCGGCGAAAACGGGTGTCGTGCAAACCCTCTATATGTGAACTGTGCAATGTTGTTTAAATCAGAGCAGTCGCACTTCTGTCCAACAAAGTATATAAAAACGCGCTATGTGTATTGAAGATATATTGTAATTCTTTTCCCCTTAAACCCTGCACAAATGAGCAGAAGATCAATTCTCTTTCATAACTTTGGGCAGTATCTACTATATCGAACATGTGCAAATACAATTTTTTAGCGTTGGATTGAATTGAAGTGAAATTGCACGTTTATAGGAAGTATTGCTATGCTTTATAAATGTACATACTGCGTTTTTACCTTGTTGGGCAGATCAGTAATAACGATGGCGACAAGAATTATTGGTCCGCGTGTTATCACATCTGAGCGATAAATTTGAAAGGTTTTACCATTTAAGACTACACCAGAATTAACCACTTCAGCATAATTGCTTGATATTTTCGTCAATAATCGTCAGCATTTCAGGTTCAAGAAATTTTCAGCATTATTGATGTCAGCAGTAGTACCAAAGATGTCCATACATGCTAGTATTACAGGGTTATGTTTAAACTTGCACTTTGAAAAAGATCTTCTGAAATATGTTCATGTTGGGGTTTTGTAACTTAAAAAAAATCAGTTATATGGATCAAGTCTCCCCCGGAAACTTTTGTTCTTTTTGTTATCGTTTAGACTGCAACATACTAGATAACCATCATATATTTGTGATTTTTTATATGCTATATTGTATTTTTGTTTTCTGGTTATTTTGAAACTTAAAGGGAAAAAAAAATATGTCCAGACCGGAATATGTCGATGTCGGGGCTTGTAGCTTACATTTATTTTGGTAAAAATCTACTTGTTGGATCGAGTCCTCCACGAAAGGTTATTGGCTGTGGGAGAAGTATGATGCAAACCAATCGATGATAGTTATGCTAACTGAAATATACTTTTAGATGTCACGAAGTAACACTTGAGCGCTAAACCGGACGATAAATCAGAAATGAGGGATCTATCGTTTAAGACCGCAACAGAAATAAATAACCACTTTATAATATTCGTGGATTTGTTCGTTAAGAATCATTAGCATCATAGCATGTACGAGATTTCCAATTGTTTAGCATTGTCAATGTCAGCATTAATACCAAGGGTGTTCATACTATACATGTAATACTTGTATTTAGTATTTTAATGTATCTGATGATTTTAAGCCTTTCACTTTGGAAAAAAAAACCTGGAATATGTCATTATTGCTTTAATTGGGGCTATTATTTGCAACAAGACTTGGTACCATTCTTGTTATTTTCAATTATATCAGTGTCACTATAAACACTGAGTCACATATATAACACTCATTGTGATGGTTATTAATATTAAATGGGTTACCTACATCTTTATAAATGCGGTGTTTGTATAAGAGACGTATGATATGTAACTTTTTTCATTATTTAACATGTTGAAGAGTGTTTTCCAAAACTCACTTAGACTTAGTCCAAAAACTGCCGGCGTAATGAGACTGAGAGTCCCATAAAATCAGCAGTCTGTCCTTATTGAAACTACACGGAATAAGATCAATAGTATATTGATTTAACATGTATATACCACGTGTATCCAAAAAAAATGTGCACGGATTAAAACTGATTTTGACCTTGATAAAAGCACTAAATCATAATTTTCTTGTTATTGTAGTAAAGCAAATTTAATAAGCTTTCAAATGAAAAAAAAATGATGGAAATCAGATGAAAAATAAAAAAGACATGACAAATTTTGTAAGTACATATCTTTTTCTTCCATTCCAATGGGATTTACGCAGTTAAGCAAGATATTACATATCACAATTACGGGTTATGGCATTATGATAAAAGCTAAAAGTACTTACAAAATTGGTCATATCTTTTTATATTTTTCATCCGATTTCTATCATTTTTTCTGCATTTGAAAGCTTATTTCATTTGCTTTACTATACAATAATAAGAAAATTACGATTTGGTGCTTTAATCAAGGTCAAAATCAGTTTTAATCCGTGCACAATTGTTTTTGATACACGTGGTACAAGTATGTTCTACATTATTGTATAGCAGGTAGGACACTCAGTCGCTACATTTTATTACACCGGTATAGCAGGAATGCAAGTCCCCCGTTCTTATTGTCCGACTTGTGCAGTGGAGTATAGGCTAACAATTCTCACGCAACATTAGCTTTACACTTTATTCCGTAATGGTTTATGGAAGGCGGACTACCATTCATTTTCAGAGGGACTAAGATTACTTTCACACCGGCATGTTAGATTTATTTAGATAACAATATCTCTATCAAAAAATTGATATAACGTCAAACGAAAAGGTTTACCTCGTCTCAAAGTTGCAGAGGTCGGACATTCTTGACCTTACTCTGATTAGGTGGTCGCTGTTCGCTACCCTTAGGGACATTTTTAATTAAAGATTTTTTTTTCGAAACTCACTAAGTCCAAAACATGTGCATGTGCGTATTGAATTGATTATGGAAGTGTTTATGATTATGGTCACAACAATTATGATGATCACCGAGTGTAGACGAGATTTTCCTAAACTCACTTAGTCTAAAAATATGCATTTGCATTGTTTATCTTATTATGTACGTGTTTTTGTGTGCTTTCATCAAATTTGATCCCAGCCTGAATTCAGCTCGCTGAAATATTGCCTATTTTTTGTTTTTTTTTATTCAGGAAAAATGACAGGAAATGCCGTTTTTTACATGCGTATGAATATTCATGAGTACGGATACCCTAGTTTAAAAAGTCTGTAAACTTGCAAAAGTAGCATAGAATCTCAAACCAAACTTGCACTTAGAAGCATAAATGTTATGAAAACATTTTGAAATTTTAAAAAAATTAAAAATTAGGAAATATAAGCGTCTTTTCGTGTGGTTTTGCAAGTGTTTATTTTCCTCGAGTGAGGTCAAATTAGGTCTTTGCGTTTTACCTAAAATCTACGGTTCTGGACTTAATATATTTTAGCCACTTGGTCAAAAGAGAGCGACAATACTTCTTTAACAGATTTTCTAAAACATTTGCGATAATTCTGCGTAAAACACGTATCACGTAAGCAAATGTAACGCCTGGTCCAATGAGGTCAAATAAAGCATCACATTTCTACGCAAAATATTATATAACCCCGGAAGTGATCAATTACGCGGCATTGTCTATTATTAGGTACATATAGGTAAAACACCCTCTCGATGTCAGCGAGATCTCGATAGCGTAGTGGATAGACTATTCGCTTGTGATGCGAGAGGTACCAGTTTCGAATCCTGACGGCGCCTTCTTTTTTTCTTTCTTTTTTTTCCATTTGAAAACAAAGTATTATTTTTTCCATCATATTAGATTGATATTCCTTCAATTAACTATTTTTACACAAGAATTTCTATAGATAAACATGATAAAATCATTTCCCAATAGCCCGTATTAAAATGATATGCACAGTCAGAGCACATGTCCCAGTCACACGTAGACTACACGTGGTATGGTAAATGACGTCAGATTTGCCTGATATAGCCCAAAACCTTCGAAAGGTGTGACTTGTCGTTTACGATGTTCGCTGTGTATATCGGGATAATGTGATGACCGACATCGTGTCCCTTTCGAATGTTTAATTGTACTGAATTTTCCCTCGATTTATTTACTGTTTTAAAAGTCTTACAGGAAAGATATATATTTCAAATTTCATAATATGATGACTGAGATCTCATCTTGCAGTTTGTATAAGCCATTTCGCATAAAATTTTGTAAAACACGCTACACGTAATCAGATTTGACCTCTTGGTTTTAAGAGCTTAACATTGACATTTAAAAAAAAAATGTAATGAAATGAAAATGTTTTATTCTCCACTGTCAAATATAGACTTATCTTATTGAAAAAACTCTAAATATTTTCATCCACATCTTCATTTTCTATTTGCATTAACCCCCTTGTGATTATAGAGGTTCGAAGTACAAACTATCCGACAGGTCACGTCGAGAAAAAATAATCTAGCGACCGAGTTATCCTGATATTCACCTGGGATATGCCCGCGAAATGAAAATTAAATTTCGTCTAATGAGCTCATTTGCATAGGTTCTAAGTACTGGCTGATCACTGTGATGTAAATTTTGATCATATTCACTGAGCTGTGACAAACGATTATAAAAAAACAAACAAAATCAGTTGTATAACAAATTGGCAGCTATTGGACCAAGTGAGCTTTGGAAAACACTGTTAAATTATTATTATTATTATCATATTTATTAGTTGACTTCGCTGTCGAAGTGATTATGTTAGGGGCGCACCATTGGATTTCCAAGGGGGAGCAGGAAGTTGGGTTCGGGGGTGATTTTTTTTTCGCGCCCCATTCGGGGGCGAAATTTTGTTTTGTAAATTACTGTTTTTCTGCCTATTCCATGTTCAGGGGGGATTTCCCTTCTGCCTGTAATTTTTTTTTCTCAAAAACTTCCTGCCCCCCCCCCTTAAAAATCTTATGGTGCGCCCTATATAAACAAAGGTCTTGGTGATTACATATTCACTTATTTGGCGCTTGAATGCTGTTTGAGTGATTAATTCGCTGTCAAAGCGATAATTACTGTCTCACCCAAGCAACCGTTACAACCGTTCACCTGTAGACACAGCTCACAGTGGGTTGCAATGTCTTCGCCAGAGAAAAAATCAAGTGACACGCTTTGCTGGTCAAGAAAATATTGCTACGGGAGACGATCTGCCCTTGGGTTCCCGCTTGGGTTGTTGTCAAGACGACTGCAGCTAGCGCAGGTGAATCAAGTTGATATCAAAATGAATAGTGTGAATGGTTGCTTGGGTAATAAATCTGATTATGACGTCATTTTGGACAGCGAATTCAAG
Source organism: Ophiothrix spiculata (assembly GCA_000969725.1). Classification (NCBI taxonomy): domain Eukaryota; kingdom Metazoa; phylum Echinodermata; class Ophiuroidea; order Amphilepidida; family Ophiotrichidae; genus Ophiothrix; species Ophiothrix spiculata. The sequence continues at coordinate 33,008 of JXSR01S048147.1, forward strand.
TTAATGCCTTGAGCCATGTGAATAGTTTGGACTACTTCGACAGGAAATAGTGTAGTTGTGTATCACTGGGGCAAACTACACGAGAGCTTGGAATATACATCCATATACATCGATGTACATAATTAGTAACTTACATTCCTGGAGTTGTGATTGTGTCTACACGATGACGCGTCAACCAGATGTGGATACGCTGCGTATTCAACTGTGCGTATGTGTTTGCGCCTACGCGTATACCAGAGCATTTTACCAAGTCGCGTGTTAACACGCACGCACACGCAGTGTGCGAGGCGCACGAACGTATAGAGTTGAATGTACATGAATGTACCACCCAAGGAATCTGCATGGATGTACATTCTGAGCTCATTGATCATTCGTGAACTGTGACTTATATCTATATAGAACCATGATAACATTACCATCATCAATTCGTTGTAAATGATCTTGTACATGTCGTTTCAATTTGATCTGTAACTTTGAAATGGACTGAATCGGTGTCATATTTTTATGACAATTTGGTTTTATTATTACAACTCGTAAATATTCAAGAAGTAACCATATTCAATCATTGACCGGTCAAGACTTCTACCCGATTGGTAGTTTTTACTATTTTTTCTACCCTACAACTTCATCCCTAGAGTCACAGTAAGATGTAATAAAACAAATATTACATGTTGTTATCGGTAAAGTAGTGCAACCTATCTATCCCTTGGCTATGAGGCTATTGTCACATTACCTGTAGCTTAGAAAAGATAGATTTCATGCACTACCTATAATATTTGTGTTTGTAAACTATCAAAGTTGTATTATATACCTTCAACAATTTCCAATAATTGATGAATATTCAAAAATATTTTTAACACCATGATTTTCTGTGACAAATTTCATTGCATTTGGCCAACGCATTCCTTGATACAATCCCTTACAGTTCCTTCACTAAGATTGGCAAAATATATAATCCACTATCATCACATTCGTCTAAAATAAGGTTTCCGGCTTATCACAAAGTAAACCTGAAGTAATCAGTTTCAGTCAGTTCAGTTTTTATTCAAGTAAAAAGTCAACAAGAACAATAATATTGCAGTTACATAGGAGGGAAAAGCTTGAAGAGCTATGGTCGTAAATTTAGGTCAACCGATAGTTACAAAATATCATATTATGGAGAGCCACGAATACAAACAAAAGACAAGACAGGAGTAATCCTTCTAAAATGAAGTTAATTTTGCATTTTAATCAACAGGACACGCTGTGAATCGAAATTGATCGTCAGATATTGCTAACAAATGATATAAACTCATAAAAAACCCAAACAATTACGGTAACCTATTTTTTCTTCTATGTTGCGCCGATGCCAACCACAAGATGTTCAAAATTTGACCACGTGCACGTGTATGACAAAACTATTCCTCTTTGTATCGTAAAACGCAAAAGAAATATACCAACAAAAGGCATCTAATACAGAGTGGATCAAAAAACTTAGAACCCAAGTTCAAGGTCACGTTTCAGACAGTAATTGTACCTCAATCAACTTGAATTTGCACAGGAATCATTGTTAATACCTTTTAAACAATCCCTGCAAGTTTTATGCAATTTGCATCATTTGGTCTTAAGATACAGCTCTTTATCATGTTTATGTAAACCGTCCTTCAAATTGGCTTGTCCACAAAAGCTTTTCTTCGTTTTTGTATTCAATATGTTCCCCTTGATATGCACCGTATTTGGTTCCACACGTGTTGTACTGCAGGTTAAAGTACGCATGTTTATCTGATGAAAGTGATTGATCATCAATTTTGAATTGAATGATGTACCTGACATGGCTGAACATAGCTTCAGATAATGGAGCCCCAGTTTCAGCAACGCAATGGTACAGTTCAGATTACAGGTTCATACAAGAGGCCTCTGTCCCACATGGTGCCTTTGCCAACTAAAGGTGATAGAGGTACAATTGAGGACCCTGGAACTAAAACGGGATTAAGTCACAAAATCTTGAAAATTGAGTTGTTTCAATTCCCTGCAACAGAATTCTCATTTCTTCATTCTGTACAAGTTTTGTAGTAATTTGATGATCAGAGAATGCTTAAGAGTCACTGCGAGATACAGCAATACCATTTAAGACAACACAAATGATATGATGTTGGTGCCATTATCTCAGTTTGTACTCAATGTGACTTAACCCCTTCTGGTTCTAGGGTCCTCAATTGCTAAGTAAAAAATGACTTTGAACTTGGGTTTTGAGTTTTTTGAACCACCCTGTACAGTAAATGATAATTGCAATGACTTGCAAAACGAGTTGGAAAAAGTTTTCCTTTTATTAAATGACATTTGCTGCTCTTCTATGAATAATAAAACTGGGCATGATACTGCGTTTTTATTTTATGAACACTGTAATTGATATCAATACTTTTGTATTATTTAGTGTTGCCGATGAAATAGAGCTAAAATGACGATATCGTAATATGTCTGGAAATGAAATAATGGTTAAGTTTACGTCAGCAGCATGATTGTAAAGAATTTCCAATGGTGGCATTTATTAACCAATTAATTATTCATTTCCACCAATACGTACGATATTCAATGAATAAAATAGTAATCAACTCCATTTCAGCTAATGCAAATTCATAAGCAATGCAAGACCTTACTGATTACTCTTTGCTCCATTTGCGGCTAATGTCAAACAATTTTACACAAATTCCTAATCTATCTATCATAATACCATTTACATGTACTTTCGAATATTTTGATATTAACCCTCGTCTTACTGCGCCCTTTTTGTAACACGTTCTTTCTGAAGGGTGACCCCCTGTGGTTCTGAAATTGCCACGCCAAAAGAAGTACATTGTGCTATTATAGTAGTATACATATATATATACTGACTTGAAGATCTCTGATTAAAACTATGGACCTGAAATAGCTAAATTTTAGTCACTGAGGGACCATAGTTTTAATCCAGAGATCTGAAAAATATCAGTATATATTTGTTTTATATACTGTATTAATAAATTTTAAATAATGTAATTTTTACTTTCCCGAATTTAATTAATCTTATTTAAAAAAAATGCACTAACAAAATACTATAACCATCATGCAATGCGCGTATTGGCTTGCGCGTCTAAGTTTATTTGCGCGCGTAAGTCCGTGCGTGAAAGTGACGCGGCTATAAATTGCGCGAAAAACCCGTTAATAGTCTTTCAAAACCCGTAAATAGTCTTTTTAAACCCGTAAATAGTCTTTCCAAAAGAACTATTTACGGGTTTTTGTCAAGATGGTTGAAACTAGGGTTTCAACACGCTTAAATTTTTTAATACAGTATATAATAATATTGGCCCTTTGTGCGAGAGTTTAAGGGCGTGTTCACACATAATTTGGTCATGACTATATTGGGGCAAACTACACGAGAGCTTGGAATGTACATCCATGTAGATTCCTGGAATGTACATCCATGTACATTCAACTCGATATGTTCGTCATGCCTTACACACTGCGTGTGCGTGCGCGTTGACGAGCGACTTGGTTGTACGCGTAGGTATAACCCATAGGCGCAAACACATACGCGCAGTTGAATACGCAGCGTGAATCCACATCTTGTTGACGCGTCACCGTGTAGACACAATCTCAACTCCCGGAATGTACATCGATGTACATGGATGTACATTCTGTGCTCTCGTGTAGTTTGCCCCATTCTCGCTCGTGAGCGGCTCTAGAGCAAGACAACTTAGCAGCTGCGTTCACACTGGGACACGACTTGCGCGTTAAAACTAATGGCGCGTCAGTTTGGTCACGAGCGAGACACTTTCTAAAATTGCGTTCACACTGAGAATTTGGTCATGAGTGGCTCAAGAGCGAGAATATAGTCATGACTAAATTTCTCTGTGTGAACACGCCCTTAGGGTCCTTTCAAAAATGTTGGACCCTTTATTTATGTATTCATCATTCATGTATTTATTTATTTATTTATTCACTTATTTATTTATTTCAATAATAAGCACTGATATCCAAGGAGGCCTTGCGTACAATAGTTGAATATAAACAATTCACATGGTAGTTGAAAATAAACAATTTACACAGTTTTATGCATACATGGTACATGAAGTATATGCTATGAGCATGAAAAAATCAAATAATATTTAAGATTTAAGAACATTTTATAACACAAGATTGACACTATATTCAGAAAAGTTACATCTAACTTCAACAGGGAGTAAGCACATTACTCATCAAATTAGAGCTCTTGATAAGTACTTCAAATTGATACCTTACACATATATATGTAGCATGTATAGTTCAAGAGATATCCCAGCTAGCCAAATGACGTTTTTTGTACGTTAAAAAACGGTTTCAGTTTGAGTCAGAAAACGTTTCCAAAAATCGTTTCAAAAACGTGAAAGTGTGGATTTTTTTTTCCGTTAAAAAACGTTTAATCATAACCTTACAAAACTGTTTAAAAAACGTTTAATTTACGTTAGAAAAACCTTTCAGACCCATGCTTTAAGAGTGGTTTTATCTCGGTTTTTTTGAACGTTTCTAAAACGTTTTTTTTTATAACCAAAATTATCTTTTTACCAATTCAAAACGTTTCAAAAACGTTCCAAAAAGGTTTTATAAAAACAAAACGACTGTAACCAATTAAGAACCTTTCCAAAACGTTTCGGAAACGTTTCAGACACGTTTTGTGTTTGCTGGGATGCCACTTTATAGGAAAAATGACTTTGGGGAGCCGAGGACCCAATATAGGACCTGATATGTAAAAATGTCTTAACTTGGAATTTAAAACCATATACATATTATATCTACTCAGGCAAATTACCTATCAAATTAAAGCTCTTGGTAAATATTTTAGAATGATATCTAAAATACTGCATGAGATATGACATAATATAGGAGAAATGTCTTGATCTTGGGGAGCTGAAAACAGGATATATGGAGGATATGTAAGTGTATCATAATGTGAAATTTTAGGACATACAGTATTCTTATACTTACTTAGGCAAATTACCCATCAAATTAAAGCTCCTGATGAGT
>JXSR01S048147.1:53234-69615 GCA_000969725.1 Ophiothrix spiculata
ACTCCGTTATATAGACAGATCATTGATTCGAAACAGGAAAACACTATAAAGCATCCGTATGACTAGGCCTACTACCATAATAATTGTTCCGATTTTATTATTTTGTTATTTTCAAAAGATTGAAAAGAAAACATGCTCAGTAGGCCTAGAGGTACGTGATGTTCTGAAACTAGCCAAACATATTTTTGCGATACAGTACGTCTATTATAGGCTTACATTGTTCCGTGTAGCAATATTATAGATAAGTTTCCAAAATCATGCTGATGCTATACGGTGTGTTTACCGGGGTGCTTACATAGTGGGCCTAAAAAGTTTATTGTTCACGGGATCCCAATCATTAAACTTACCCTATAATCATGTAGGCCTATCGCTCGCGTTTAGTATTATACAATCTTCATATCGGATAGGCCCTATTAGTTTCAGTTATGGTAACGAAACAAAAACGTATATCAAAAAAATAGTTCAACATGTCCAATTATGAATGGCACGCGCGTGAATATCCAACAAAGCTGCCGCGCGTAAATAACAAACGCGTGCTTTAAGAACAGCGTTCTTACAACGCACCTCAAATTGCGTATTTTAGGCTTGGCGTCCAAAGACGTTCGCTCGGCCGAGTGACATTCGCTCTTGATATTCACTCTGACTTATTTGCTAAAACGTAGAGTGAATGTCGCTCTAATTGCGCGAACATCGTTTCAATCGATGAAAGCGAATGTCACTCGCACATGTTGTAGTGCTATGATTATTGTATAAACAAACCCAATAATATTCGGAGCAATCTTCGCTTCAATTCATTCTGAAGTGTAGCGAATGTCGTAAAAATTGTTAAGCGAATTTCGCTTCCTGTTGGAGCGAAGTTTTCTCTGTAGGGTGAGCGAATGTCACTCGAGCGAGCGAATGTCTTTGGACGCCAAGCCTTAGCAACCACATAATTCAGTTGTAATTTCATTCAGTAAAAAGAGATGGACATAGAATGTCCCCGGATAGGCCTAAAACACTGACATCTCAATGTATTGACTATGGGAAAACTACTAAATTGGCCCCCCGTAATGGCGGCGACGCAAGAGGGCGGTCTTTCGAGAGTGCTTTGTCGGATTTGTCTATAAGTGCCCGACGCGCGATGATCAGTATGACGACTTTTGTGTACTGCGTAAACGCACTTCAGTAAACGCCGTGCCGTGCGTGACGCGCTAATTTGAATATCAACTGTGGATTCATCACGAACCAAAAACGGTACGCGCCTGTATAAAGAGATACAGTTGTTGAACAGACGATTATCAATATTCAAAGAACATTGCCTTTTAAGGTATACTAAGACTATTTATAGAACTATTCTAGTTAACATGATTCAAATATAGATTCTACAATTCCCAACAGAAAAACTGACGACGATTACTTAATTTTATATTCTGTACATATATTTCGATCCTTCTTTTCTTCTGGACATTAAAAGCATAATCAAAGTCGGTAATTCTTAACAATGATAATGCAAATTGCAAAAAAAAAACCTAAGCAGAATCTGAACGAAAACTAATCAGTTAAATTCAGCTGATGTACATGTATATTGAATTCATCTCCATTCTGTGTTTTCCAGATTCTTCATTGGCATATAACAGACTGGAGTTAAGTCTAGATACAAATCCAGTGCGATGCCATGCATGTGATGAATATGGTGCGTGATCGTGAGACGTGTTCCGACGTAATAATCAGATAGTGGTAACTTTTAAAACTGTGTTTGTTACATATTTAAATTCTTAAGGCGGTGTCACACATCACCGTATAGCCAAAACGTATGAATAACGTACAAAGTTAGGCTATACGGTGGCGAGAGGTCTTATACGGTGAAGAAATCCATACAATAAACGTATTGACTAACGAACATGAAACGAATAGACCGTACGTTGACCGCACGACTTGCGGATAAGAAGCGGAAAAAGGCTCGTCTCACTGAACAACGTCGAATGAGAACCGGATGAGTACCGTATTAAACGAATAAATTAAGTATAAGAACGTACACAACGAATTAGGTACGTACGAGTAGGCACAGAGAAGACAATAGCCAAGGTAGATCCCCTCTTAAAAATCATACCTCTTCACACTTTCCGATTCGCAAGTATCATCATGTTCATTGTGATATGTCTCCAGTGCACAAATCCCAACGGATGGATAACGGATTGAACGTGTTCTACCGAATGCATAACGAACATCACCGTACAATCAAAACAGTGTACAATATTCGTACGTTTTCGTCTATACGGTGATGTGTGACACCGCCTATAGCTTTAAAATGGTATTCAATATACTTTTCGTTTGTTTGTTTGTTTTTTGTATTAGAAGACCACGCAAAAACAAAAACCAACTTTAAAGCGCACTGTGCATGACAACTAATCATTGGTCTATACAGATCAAATTTAGTGCAGGATTTTTCACACTTAGAAGATTATGTATGGATGCAATTGCCATAAATCAAACCGAAAATTGATTTTTTTTACTCACTTTTCACTTCAATAGCTGTGTTCTCAAATGCATTAAACGCGACTTTGCGTCTTTAAAATAAATTTCAGAATTAAATACGTCTTGCTGTCATCCGAGTATCCGTTGTCGTGGTTGTACCCATTGTACTGGTTTTGCTGATACCTTTCTTCTTTCTGCTACATCCTATAGCAGTGACAAACGCTCGGCGATATCGCGCGTTAGTTGCGCTATAGATTATAGGATTTATTGCGGAGTTCAGGACAGTCAAGCATCTTGCAATCCAGAAAAGGACATCGATGCTTCTGGGGTCAAAACCTTTACAATTTGCACAATTATTTAGTACAAAGTAATACGCGTTGTAAAACTGATATGGCGAAAGACACAAGAAAAACGCAATGCCGTTAATGACCAACATTTTTGCTACCATATTACGCAGTTTCTTGGCTTGTGCGTTCATGCCGCTTTCATCATCTTTCTTGTCCCCGATATCGCGTTGACTTAGTTGATAAATTATGCGAGCATAGAGAACATTATTACCGATTAGAGCCACAATGAATGGGACAAACTCCAAGGCGTAAGAAACATACGTCAACCTCTCTGAGAAAGTGTTGCAGAAATTGATAACCATTGGCAACCGATCTTGCCACTTTTCAGGCCACACAATACAATATGTCTTATGCAGAACGTAGTTAAGCGACACAACTCCTGTAAAGATGAATGCTATAAACCAAGATATAATGACTAGTTTAACCGTGCGTGATTTGCTGTTAAATCTTCGATGAGTAAGTGGATGGCATATAGCCAAGTAGCGTTCTACACTGACTAAGGTGACTAACCAAATCGACGCAAAGTACGGAATGTACGTAAATGCTGTCACTGTAGCACATTGCGCAGAATTTGACCATGGTGATCCGCTTTCAAAATCTGGCGACCAAGAATACTTGTAAAGATAGTTTGTACCCGTTACAATAACAAACATCAAATCAGCCACAGCCAGATTAGCTAGATAAAAGTTTGTAATTGTCCTTAGTTCACGAATTCTAGCTAATGTGAACAGAAACGCCGAGTTGGAGAATAGTCCTATGGCGACAATCAAAGGAAACACGACGGTGATCATAATCTTGTCCATTTTTGAATAAAGAAACGTCTGAATAAGGTCATCATGCCAGTAATACCCTATAATAATTATGATGTTTTCTGGACATTTTGGTTTAGTATCATTGACAGAACTTGCCTCCATTTTGTTGCCTGGTTTCTCTTCGTTCTCTCAGAAATCTCCGATTGAATTAAAAACCAATGCATGCGTATTTATATTAACCATATGACATAAATATAGATATTTACAAAGCACCTTTTAATTAGAGAGTAAAAGATGAGATTTATTGTTTTGCCTGTGGTCTATCGTCTCATAATGGTTGGGTGTGTACATTATTTTTATCGAAATGGGCACCCCGTCTCATAATGGTTGCCCATTACGATAAAATAATGTACACACCTAACCATTATGAGACGATAGATGACAGGCAAAACAATAAATCTTATCGTTTATTCTCATTCTTTTTCAGTTTTCTCGTCAGTCAAGTTAAATAAGGACTTATTTTAATATTTGAACTGTTTATATTACCAGTATCAAATTTTCACCCCGGAAATAAATGTAGGAATCCACAATAATAACAAATAATAAATCACGCTCTGATTGAGTCCCTTGATGATTGCGGATGAATATTGTTTACAGTGCTGCGGTTTAAGTTTAGAGATGCAGGAATTGTGCGAAAACTAACATTCAAATGATTCACCATGTCATTGCACTAGAAAAGCATGAAAAGAGTCGCTACGTTTTAGCTCAATTTTTTTGGAAATATACCCTCAAAACTACAGGCCTGTAACAGTTTATGCCTGCTCTGGGATATTTTTTTCGTAAAAATGACCGTAAATGATGGAAAAACAATTACCTCGGGGTCGCTTTTTTGCGTTTTGGTGCAATCGGCGATCATCCGTTGGGGGGGGGGGGGGGGGTAACCATTAGGAAGACAAGGGTTAATGCATAAATGTTGTCATAACATATCATAAAATTATTTATGAATTATTCTTATCATATGAAAAAATAAAAACATTATTGAACATGAGGTGTGCTTTTTGTCATTTTTATCTCACTTCATTGTTAATCTTCAACGAATCATGAAAATCTGTTTACGCTGAAATAATAGTGTAATTGGCCCGAATGGTTTTCAGCGGTCTTTACTTAAATGGTCGTAACTTTTGGCCCTGACCATTGAATGAGACATTTAAGGTAAGGCAGTGGTCCCAAAATGCGATTTTGCTATTTTGGCCATTTTGTTTTTTTACAATTTCAAATAACACATTATTTCAGCTTTCATTTGCTTTTTATTTGACTTCAATCGGACCTTCCGTTCAGATTTTATGGCTATTTCAATAGAAGGAAGTCTCGCTAAATTTATTCAAAATACTGTTTTTCCTATACAAATGTGTGTATTGCATTTCTTTTGTATTTTATTGTATTCAAAAAGTAAAATCTGAAGAAAAATTGAATAAAATGACAGAAACTTGCCGATTGCACTTCTTTTTGGTGTAATATTTTCATTTTGTTCATGGTTGAAAGGTTTTAGGTACCAGAACACTTCTAATGAAGCTAATTAGCATTACGTTATTCATAATTGGCAAAATTTACTGTTGCATTCTACGCAAAACGCGTTTTTCAGGACTGCGCGCAGTTTTTCTCAAAAACCGCTCATCCGATTTACATGAAGGCTTGGTGAGAATCTTTAAATTAGGCAGATCTAACTTATTATAAAGAGAAAATTTTTAAAAAATCCCCAGTTTTTACGTGAGACAGGTTTTCGTATATTTTTTTCCGTTTTGCGTAATTTTTGAAATTACGCATCTCTGGTACGCGCTGTACGAAAATCTTTTAATTTTTTTCTGTGTATAATATTTTTCATAATATTTCAAAATAAATGTGAACAAAAGAAGAAGTTCAAAATCTCTTCGGAACATATCGAAACACTGCGCGCAGTGATATCCTTTAAAAATTCAATATGGTCGCCGTTGCCATGGTAACGGATGAAGCGACATACCAGGGTTAGTATACTTTTTCACTTTCAAAATTCAAGGACTTTCAAGGACTTTTCCCAGAAGAATTCAAGGACTATTCCCCTTATCAGAGTAGGACGGCGGAATATATGTCAACAAATAAAATAAATTTGTTTTCGCTTATTTTTGGATAAAAATAATTGCATGGTAATATCTTTTGACATTTTAATTTTTAACATTTCTGACTTTCAAAAATTCCAGGACTTTCAAGGACTTTTTTTTTATAAAGTCAGTTTTTCAAGGACTTTCAAGGCCTGGAAATTTCAAAATAAAATTCAAGGACTTTTAAGGACTATTCCTGCATACGTAAAACTGTAATAAAATTAATTCTACACTTAATATACATCATCTCACCAAATAAGAAGTTTATTGAATATGTATTTTAGAAAATCACCTTTGGGACCACTGCCTCCCCTTAAGCTGCTTCTGGTAGCAAATTAAACAGCCTTTCAAATAAAGGAAACTTTGTGAATTCAACGTTTCTATTTTTCTAATGATATCGCTAACAAGAATGTATAATTTTTTCTGTTACAACTTGTAGTCTTAAAAAAAAAAAAACTATTTACGGGTTTTTCTCAAGATGGTTGAAACTATTTGAAATAATGTCATATTGAATCGACACACTTAAATATATTAATACAGTATATAAAATACAATATACATACGTACACGCAATGACAGGGATGATCTTCTGGTGTGTGTATACATGTATAAGACCCTTTTGCAGGTCTCGCTTTTTTGGTAACGCGGGTAGTTACCCGGTCAAAATACCCAGTTACCCCCCCCCCCGGGTATTAGCGTCACAATGCTTCATTTGAAATCAAAAGTACTAAAACCACATTAAAAATTATTCCACATTGACTTAACGTATGGTAAAAATACCCACCATATCACCATATTTGTGACCGTGAATGTCAAGCGAGCCGTAAATGCAACAAACTTCATTTTGCGCTGCAGGTGAAAATACATGTCAATTTTGCCGAAATTAATTTTTGACAGATTCATAATCCTTAAGCTTCTTCAAAACACCAGCAAAGTATCATTTCAAGAAAATGATCAAAAATATTAAATATATTTAATGGACAATCAACACAAAATATAGGGCTTAAGGGTATGAGCCATTTTGTCGTCTCGCTTGGCTGAACGTCAAGTTTACTGCGATCATCACAATTTTTGGCGTACATATGTAATAGAGTCTCTAGTTTATACATGAACCTTTACTAATAATTTGACGTCCATGATAAAGTTAAAAATGGGTTCAGCAGACAACTTCGAAAAAGTTGACCCCTTTTTGCCGAGTAGGTTGAAATCCAAAGATTCACAATGGAAATATGCATGTCATTCAATATACAATGCCATTAAATGTTCGTTACGATAATGAATATATGGGGTATTGCACGTATTTTTGCACACCTAGTTTTGGTCGACGAAAATGACATCAAATGTCGAGTTATCTTTTAATCTAAGTTATTTTTAATGACTTTAAAAATTTCTCATCGTACTCCGTTAAGTATATATAGGTTTTTTGTAGGGTTCTAGAGACGCTACATTTAGAAAATAAGCAATTTTCCTGACAAAGTCTGATTTCTACGTCAGAAAATACAAAATGGAGATTTGACACATTTTAGATATCAATCAGCCAGTTTCATGTGTCATGCATATTATATCATGCACAACGTCATGCATATCATGACGAAAATAATATTGTATTATATAATGAAATTTATACTCACATCTACAGTCCATAATTGTAGAAATTCCAGTGTTTGCATTATTTCCGATATTAGGCGTTGGCTACATTGTGTCTTGTGTCAAATTATATACGCCAAGGTGCCTGAAACAACGCCCAACTAATATGACTGAAAGCAATAAAAAGCGCCCATCGACCGTTTTATACTGTAAGCGCGGCTGTAACAAAACCAAATATCCCGCCATCAACCATGACGTAGTTATTGAAACTATATGGATCAACAGATCAAGGAAAAGAAAAATCGAGACCAATTAATCTTCTTGGTTCATACTAGCTAATTTGGGTTCACATCATTTAACGTTTTCTAATAAAACATGTGTATTGGATGTACAATACACATGTTTTATGCTTTTTGGAACTCGCAATAAAACAAGTAATACCAAAGAAAATTTTAAACTATCACTTAATGGTCAAGTCATCGATCGTGTTGATGCATTCAAATTTCTAGGTGTGACTGTTGATCAAAACCTTACTTGGAATCAGCATATAAATAATCTTGTTAAAAAATGTTCTAGTAGTATAGGAATTCTATATGAAATTAAAAAAATATCTTCCTGAAACAGCATTAATAACCCTTTACAATACTCTTGTCGCTTCCCATATAACCTATGGAATAACAGCATGGAGTAGTGCTAATATCACAAATAAAACTAAAGTTCATATTCTCCAAAAACGTGGGTTAAGGGCAGTAAGTAATAGTGATTTTTAGATGTCCTTCAAACCCTCTTTTCATAAAATTTAAACAACTTAAGATATTTGACTTATGCAACTTGTATGTTGGTTCATTTATGTATAAATATTGTAATAATATGCTACCATGTACATTTGATAAAATATTCACTTCTAATTTAGATAATCATAATTATAATACTAGGAATGCATCAAATTTTCAATTTCCTAACAACAGACTCGAATTTGGAAACAAATCAATTTGTTATCAAGGTGTAAAAATCTGGAATGATATTCCATATCATATTAAAAATGCTACTAGTCTTAACTCTTTCAAAAGTTCTTTTAAAGATATTACTATTGATAACTATAAGCAGATTAACTAAAAATTATTTTCTTATAAACCTCCATATTCAGTAATGGAGATTGAAACCTTTTGGCTTTTGACTCTGTGTAACATATTGTCTTTTTTATATTCACAGTATAATATTATTTTTAATGCCTAGATTATTCTCTGTATTCTGTCCTTCCTTTCTACTCTGTGGCCATCGCATTGTGGATTGAAAGGATGGTTTTTGCATTAATATCATGGCTATATATCTTTTTTCTGATAATTCATTGTAATCAATTTATCAACATAATGAAACATCCTGTCCTCCCCTTTTTCTCTGTGGCCATCGCATTGTGGATAGAGAGGACAGGGTTCACTCATTATGTAGTTCTTATTTTATTTATATATCTGGAGTCTGGGACTTTGACAGGCTTTATGCTTATTTCTCAGTTCTCCTCCACAATGTTAAATGTACAGTTAAATAATATATTGAATCTTTTCATGTGTTTATTTTGTAACTTTGCATTTGTGGAAGAAATAAATTATACTTATAACGACAAATGGGAAAGTTCGCCGCGATTTTAAATGCACACTAATAATCATGGGTTATACAATGTAAATTGCATTTCTATTCAACATGCTCAATGAAACACTCTCAAGGTAAAGAATCAGGGGCTAACAGGGGCACACACATTTGAAATCAATGGGTCTTCGTTGTGATAATTAATTCTATCAGCCCTGTGGCTACATGGCCACGAAACGAGTCGATTGGGCTTTTTGAGGGTTGAATAGTGATGAATTGACTTAAAACTTTTAGGTTACAAAAACAGCCATTTTATAACAGTCTTTTTTTCCCCAAGCAATCTGGCGTTTAGTTCAATGTTCTTCTAGATCGATTTTATATTTGACTGTCACCCCTGTCCCCCCCCCCCCGCAATTTACACTGGGTTTGTACTTTATTTTGTAAGCTTTTGTAAAATATTTTCTTAACCCCTCATAATTCTATTCACTGGAGTCAACAATTATAGATAATCCCCACTTGAGAATTTGAAATTCACAACATCTTTTTTGTGTTTACACGAGCGAAAGCAAAAGCAAAAAGCCATGGTTACTTTGCTTTTGTAGAAGACAACAGCATATCCTATACCTTGATTGACTGGTGTCCTTTGTACGGTAAGATTAATTCGATGCTTCTTTTGTCACTTACAATTTTATACAACTTACAACTATTGTAAACTAAAGCCTTTTCTGTTAATGAGATAATTCACGAAGCATTCGAACAGTGGGTCTGTGTCCAAATAAATGGGTGTGTTCAAAATGTGAACCAGATGAAGCGAATGTACAACTGACTACAATAATGATATAGAAAACCTGAATGCAGATATCAACTTGTCAACTTTTGCAAGAAAATATGACAAAATGTTGTTAAATCATTATTGAAATATGGACAAAAACAAATGAGGAAAATGTCCTATTAATTGTTCATACTGTTAATATTGACAACCTTTAATGCAAATGTGTCAAACAGTAATATTAACTTCGTATTTATCAATCTCAATATCAGAAGTCTAAATAGAAATGTCGACAAGTTAAAAGAATCTTTGAAAACTGTAAAAAAACCTAATTTTTGGTTATTACATTTAATGACAAACAAAGGAAGGAAATTTAGTACTGTTGTTGTTTCTTTTAAGATGCAATTTACAAAAAATAAATGCACCCCCGATGAATGTTATTTTATCGAATGTTTTGTTTATGTTTACATAGCTAATGGAAATTAAACCAGCTTGATGTGGGGATTACGAAACAAATATTATACGGAAACCAAAATAAAGTGAAACGAGCAGTAATTATTACAGCATCAAAGTCGACTAAGCTAATTTTACGATTCGCATTTTTTATCAAGTGTTTATCTCCGATAAGCTCAGAGAAACTCGATGTTTCTTATGTTTTCAAAAAATAAAATATGAATTCTCTAATAATTCAAACCTTGAACATTTTAATTTAAGGGACTAGCACTAGCCTAGATTCCACTTAAAATTAAAAACTTATGGAAATGCTTTAAATAAAGCTTAAAAGTGTAGTAAAATCCAAAAAAGTACAAAAATGGCTCAAACTAACAGCAAATGATTTGTTGATTTGCAATATATCTATATGTGATGGTGGTGTGACTATCCAGTGTTTTCTAAATCCTAAATTTGTACCTCAGTCAGGTTCTACCAGATAAAAGATCAAATGAAGCTCTTGGAGATAAGTTAATACATATCAAAAGAGAAACAATTTTATCAAAAATAATTTTCTTTACCCATCACAGGTGCAGAAACAAGATCTTTTTAAGATTTGAAACTAGAAACGCCTTTTCAACCATTTTTTTGTCGCCGGCGACAAAAAATACAGCTGGAAAATAATTTCATTTTTCTCCTCTGTTACACAAATTTAGCGGAAACTACTGGTAGCATATGTTAGTATAATCATGTACTATCCATACATGTGAAAAAAATATATAGTCAGAAAATCAGCGGACAGGATCTAGGCCAGTCCCTTTAAAGTTATATTTCAAAATTGCTAGCCTTCATGAATTTTGGTGGTACTCTCCCGTTGTATTTCTTTTGTTTTTCAGTGTCCGTCATAAACCGCTTACAAACGAAATTCACTTTTTATTTCTTTACATTTGATACTCTTAAATTACAGCAGGAGGTGCAGGCCGTGGCAACTCTTAATGGTTGCCGTACGATATCGTAGCCGATCCCCGGTTGCGTCATGTCCTACACCGCCTCTGGCGTAACCGTTGGAAAAATACAACTTCTGGGTTAATCACTATAGTCGATCCAAATTAAAAAGACCCTCGGTTTTTCGTATTTTTTTTCAGTAAATATCAAACTTCAAGAAAAGTCATGAAAGAAAAGTTGTTTGTCTTCTCTTGACCCAACAAGATTTATAGATTTTAAAGTATATATGTACTCCAAAATGGTCAAATCTTTACAAATTGGACAATTTCAGCCTCGCTTTGGTATGATCTGTTGTGACATCGGGCACCATTAATGATGTAAACTTTTGTAAACTTCCACTAACGATTTTTGTAGGTAGATTGTTACAGGTTGATGAGTTTGAATTTCGCGCTACACGTAAGATATTAAAATGGTCAATATTCTAAAAGAGCCAAGTCCCCGTGGGTACTCACTATCTAGAATGACAGGATGTGACTCGGCAAGATGAAAAGTAGGGGCAACCCGGTACAAACTTACGCACAAAAAATAGAGGGTCATTTGGTACACAACATAAATAAAAAAAAAGGGATCATCTTAGTTAGAACATGAGGGTTATTGAGGATATCAATGCAAATATGAAATATCCAATGGCCATATACGCCTAAAATAAAAAGTAACAAGTACAGGAGTTTGTCTGACTATCTTTTTAAAACACATATCACTTTAAATCCCACGCCTTTGTCTATCATTGATGAAAATTTCAGGAAGATCCATCGAGGCAAACCAGAGATATGATTGATTTTGTCAGCTTGTATCATTTTCCTTCTGCACAATGGGAAATCCTGCAAAATAATGTTTTCAAAGAACCTCGAAAGGCTTCATACAAATCTTTGATGCTTGAGTAATTAACATCGAAACAGTCACCACGTACCTTAATTATAATTATTCAATAATTCACCAAAAACAAATTAAACAGAAAGTTGTCTTATTTCACACCACACACAACGACTCTAAATTCAATATAGAACTCAATATTAGGGTTCGATAAAGCTTAAAAATTGCACAAACCCTAAGAAGTCCTATTAAAAGATATTTTTGAATAAAGTTGGTTGCCCACTTTGTTTCCTAAAATGTTTAAGTATTTTTTATTTGTAAGAACATACTTGTGCGCAACTTTTGTGAAAAAATTAACAAAAATGCTCGGGCAGATTTTTTGAATCAACACTAAATAATTTCACTTTTGCCACATTTCCCATAGACCTCTGTACTAATTTATCTCCAAAAACCTCCAAAAATGCTGTTTTTAACCGACTTTCATGCAAAAACGAGTCCGGTGACCCCCGATTTTTATTTCAAAAATCGGTTCTACATCGATAAAATATCATTCATGCCGATTTTTACTAAAATTCTTCGGGCGGATCTCTCATGGACCAAACACCTTAAAGTAATGAATGTGTATCTTTTCTTCACAAGTCTAATTTAAGTCCATTCTGGTCATTAGCAACCTGTATGTTATTCAATCTGTTTTCCTAGGTGGTTGATACACCTTTTCCCTGCTTTCCATGTCTCTAACGGCACAACATTCCTCTTTGTTGTCATAAGGCTTGTACTTCACTTCTTCGTCATAAGGCTCATACTTCATTGTCAATAAATCAAGTGTCGATGATGTGTAGATCCTTTCGACATTTTTGTTTAATGGTACACAATAGGGATTCTCCTTATGCAGAAGGAAAATAATACATGCATGTTGACAAAATTAATGATATCACTGGTTTGCATCGATGGATTTTCTTGAAATTTTCAACAGTGATGACCAAAGGCATGGTCTTTAAAGTGATATAGGTTTTTAAAATCTAGTCTGAAAAACTTCTGAGAAAATCAGCTCTGTTTCCATGCACAATGTTTATTTGGACACCCTGTAAGGTTAGATCAGAATAGTAAAATAAAAAATAACACATTTTAAATACCAGCCCCATCCCTTGGGTAGCCAACTCATTGCATAGGTCTTGCAACTTGTAAAATTCGATAATCAATATTAAGTCCGCTATATGGTTCTGATTCTTTATACGTCAAAATAGTTAAGCGTATACTTCTCGTACGATATTATTCAAACGATGATCAACATTACTCGTCTACTCTCGATAGATTTGCACACAATTAACTTATAAAATATTGATCCTCTTTTATGAATGTTTCCATTGCAGAACTATGGGAACTCTAGTTGAACATTTTGATACAGGAAAATCAGTGATCTGTAAAATATATCCTTGGCTGTCTGATCTTGGCCACAATAGCTGAACATTTGTCTGATAAAGTTTGATCGATTGAATCAAACTGTCATGCCTAAATCTTTTTAGATGCTAAGTTATTTGTGTGCAAATCTATCGTAGTAGACGGGTAATGCAAAGCACTAAACCTGACATGAGATCCGTGACAAAAGGTACTTGTTATCGAAATTTCGATGCCTAGTTACCGCAAAACAAATCGCAGTCAAGTATGAAGAGCCGATATTAGGTACCTTTCGTACACCACATCAACGTATTTTTTCCCTCTTGTTATTTCTTCAATTTACAACCCTTACAGGCAAAACATATTTTTTCTAGAACAAAATTGATGTAAGGGTTCAAATTTGTTTGTTCGTGGTTGTACTGGATTTGCTGGCAATTTTGTTAACATATACTTGTTAACATGTACTAGTTAACTCCAAATTTTTATACCCCTGTTCCCAATTTGCATTTGCTTTCATCGCTTTCAGATAATAAGGGTTCAAAGTCACGTTTAACATGTTTAAAAAACAAAATCTCGGAACAATTTTTTCTCGTTTGGCGAGACTTAGATTTTAGAATTCGCATAATGAGGTCGTTAGTCGCTACGGCTTAACTGTTTCACTTCTCAAAACCATCAAGCGCTCATTTCGTAAGAGCACGACTGATATGGTATACCATAAGTGGCATCTTTCAAATGAATTTAGAATTAAATACGTCTTGATGTCATGATCTGAGTATTCATTTTGTGTTCGTGGTTGTACTGGTTTTGCTGATACCTTGCTTCCTTCTGCATGCTACATCCTATAGCAGTAACAAACGCTCGGCGATATCGCGCGTTAGTGGCACTATAGATGATAGGGTTTATTGAGGAATTCAGAACAGTCAAGCATCTTGCAACCCAGAAAAGGACATCAACGCTTCTGGGGTCAAAACCTTTACAATTTGCACAATTATTTAGTACAAAGAAATACACGTTGTAAAACTGATATGGCGAAAGACAAAAGAAAAACGCAATGCCATTGATGACCAACATTTTTGCTACCATATTACGCAGTTTTTTGGCTTTTGGCTTCATACCGCTTTCATCATCTTTCTTCTCCCCGACATCGCGTTGACTTAGTTGATGAATTATGCGAGCATAGAGCAGACTATTGCCGATTAGAGTCACAATGAATGGGACAAACTCTATGGCGTAAGAAACATACGTCAACCTCTCTGAGAAAGTGCTGCAGAAATTGATAACCATTGGCAACCGATCTTGCCACTTTTCAGGCCACACTATACAATATTTCTCGTGCAGAACGAAGTTAAGCGACACGACTCCTGTAAAGATGAATGCCATAAACCAGGATAAAATGACTTAGGTGGCTAACCAAATCGACGAAAAGTACGGAATGTACGTAAATGCTGACGTTGTAGTACATTGCGCAGAATTTGACCACGGTGATCCTCTTTCAAAATCTGGCGCCCAAGAATACTTGTAAAGATAGTTTGTACCTGTTACAATACCAAACATCAAATCAGCCACAGCCAGATTAGCTAGATAGAAGTTTTTTATTGTCCTTAGTTCACGAATTCTAGCTAATGTGAACAGAAACGCCGAGTTGGAGAAAAGTCCAATCGCAACAATCAAAGGAATCACGACGGTGATCATAATCCTGTCCATTTTTGAATAAAGAAATGTCTGAATAAGGTCATAATTCCAATAATACCCTATCAATAATATGCTGTTTTCTGGACATTCTGGTTTAGTATCATTGACAAAAGCCAATATGAGCTGTAGCTGTAGCTATAGTCAGAACTTGACTCCATTGCGTTGCCTGGTGTTCTCCGCCGTCTCTCAAAAATCTACAATTGAATAAAAACCAATGCTTGCGTATTTCATCATGTTCATATTGACAATATGACACAGATATAGATATTTACAAAGCCCCTCTTAAATAAGTGTTCTTTCGAATATCGTGTCATAGTTAGGTATCATTTTTAGACAACATCTTAAAGGTTACAAAAATGACAAGAAAAGTTTGACATGACCTCTAATAAACTCATCCGGGAACAAAAACCCTCAAAAACGCCAAATTCTGTTTCAGATCTGGTTCATATGAACCAGGTCTGGTTCGCGAACCAGATCTGGTGCTTAGCCCGGACTGTTTAAAAAACTAAATCTCGGAACTCACCCCGAAAAAGGGTGACTTTGCGACAGAACACTTTTCAAGATACAGGTGAAAATAGGCAGCAAAAAATAAGGAAAATAATAAGAATTCCCAGAAGATTTTCTGTTATAAAATTTGATCGCCTTGATCAATTTTAACAAGTAAGGTGTCATTTTAAAGCTTAGAAAATGCTGCAATAGATAAAATGAAAAAAAAAATCACAATTGATGTATCAAATGGTTGATGTCCGTAACTAGGCGGTATAGGACACGAGTAATAGTAGCCACTAAATTTAGGGACGAGGGATTTCTAAAACGCAAATTTAGGATACGCTTTACGCGTATTTCTATTGGGTTACGTATTGAAGAAAATATTACAAAAATTGTATTTTTACCTTTCCTCAAAAAGTTACAAAATAGTTCTTATAGTAATAAACATAATTATGTTATTCCTAATCCGCTGGGGTTCACGCGTAAACCCACTTTTAATAGATTTTATCATATTTTTATATGCGGTATAGGACATGACGCACTCGGGGATCGACTACGATACCGTATGGCAACCAGTAATAGTTTCCACGGCCTGGTCCGTAATACTGCCTAACAACAGAGGGCGACAGGGGCAAAGTGCTTAACAAGGCAATAACGCAAAAGTCATGCGCCAACTAGGGAAGGTCAAAGTAAGGGACTGGATAGGTTTCAAAAATAAATAATGAGAAAAGCAAATTTACCTAGATAAAGGAATACACTAATTATCACGTTATTAACGATAGTCATAATAATTAATACGGAGGAATATTGATATTAAAAATGTGTCTAACTCATGTATGAAGTACAAGTTCTGACAAAAACAGATTAATGAGAACAAGCAGATTTAAAAATAAATTCTTGACCAAAAAGTCTATTAAAAAAACTCGGAAA
>JXSR01S048158.1:0-20981 GCA_000969725.1 Ophiothrix spiculata
GAAATATATCTGATTTTGAAGTACTTTATTACATATACTTTATTCTTATTTTACAAATTCAATTTGACTAAATTTCAACATATTCTGTATATCTTATGCTGATATTTATAAATGTTATTGTTTTAAAAATTTATCTTTCTGGATAAATGTTAAATTAGACAAATGATAGTATTTGAGTAAGAGATATTACACAATGCCGGGGTGGTAATCGTAAATATAAGTTATATTATCCATGACATATTCATGAGAATATTCTTGAACAATAATAGACCGTTCTATGTTCACACTAACCTACCGTTACAATCTCCTTCTTATAATAGACTACTAAGATCTACGTATAATAGCTTTTAACATGGTTGTTGGTACTGAGCGAGTCTTTCGATATATTTGGTATCGAGTTATCAAACAGATACAGCCCTTTATACCCTTGATCTTCACCTTCATTCTAAAGACACAAAAGAGCTAAGGCGACGTCCAGAGTTGTGTCACAGACTTCTTTACGAGCCCCCTACGAACCGACAAAGTGATCAGTGAATTATAATGCGCGATGATATGAATTCAAGATGGTTGTTGTTTATCCGTGTAATCAAATGCTGTTTGATAATATTTTACCAGTTATATTTTATACAAATGTTGACTGCTTTGAGGGGCATGGTTTAAATTATTTTCCATCGGTGATCTCAAAACCATGAATATGCCCGAAGCGAAGCTGAGGGCATATTCATGGTTTGAGATCACCGAGGGGAACTAATTTAAACCATGCCCCGAACAAAAAGCAGCCAATATTCGTTTTATATAACGAATATATAGATTTTTGTCATCTGGTTGGTTAAAGAACCGAAAATGATTTACGATATATGTTTCTCCTTTCAATGCTGACCGCGCCGTATTGTGCCCAAAATGTATTGAGTGGGCCGAGTGAAAAATATGCCCCGAGCCTACTTAAATCCAAGCCCGCACTTTTAACCAATCAGAGGACATGAATCTATATATGAGGTATATAAAGTAAAATAGATTGTAAAAGTTAGCATAAAATATGGTACTTATATGATTATATCATGTGAATCAAGTGTCTTACCAAAATTGATAAATTATCAGCAAATTAAGATATCAACAAAAAGTTAATTGAGTCAAACACCGTTATCCGATCCATCTACACTTGCGTCTGTTATTAAAGTGTTCATGTCTACATGTATTTATCGTCGATGCGTTCTTCGGAATTGTTTTAGCAGTAGGATTAAGGACGATCTGCATGTATATTTCCTAGAGCAAAGCTGGTTAATTACTTGATAATGCACTTTGTATCTACTTCCTTCAATTTATATTTTTCCCATTATCGATGATTACATAAAGTCTAGACAGTAGTATAATTTTTTGGTTTGATTCCAAAATACATTTATGCAGTATTTAAATAAGTATATGATAATGGAGACTTCACTTTATTGAGCATATGAACCAATTAAAAAACGCATGCCAATTTATATTGATTACTTATAGGAAGACCAAACATTTTGTCATTAGCGTGGTAAAAACATCAGGTATATCAGATATTGGCTGTTCAAGGCAATAAATGCAACTGTTTAGCGTAGTCTCGAGTTTTCGAAATAAAAGTTTTGCGGATTTTATTGACGTTGGGCCCAGTTCCGTCATGTTATCTTTTCCGAAACATGTCATCGGCAGGTTACCAATGGTTAATTTTGCTACAGCAATTGCAGAAAGTGCTGTGAAATTTTATGAAAATTAAGGGTCCCAGATATGCAAAAAAATATTTACATCGTGTCTTGAAGAAACTTCTCAATAGCAAATAACAAACTGATAAAAAACAAAACAACAGCTGCAGCAGTGACAACAACAAAGACAACAAACATTAAAACATATAATTAGGCAAACAACCCGCAAAAGTTGTATTCATTTATTTGTGACAAAGAATTACGTGCTGAACACGTTTCATTATTTCAATTCCACCAATTTTGCTAGTAACGTAACATATCGTGTGTTTTTCCTTATTTTTTGTTTATTGAGAGAGTAAAGGTATTCATGATTTAATAATTATTGTTCTAAGTCACACGGAGTGTCTTGTTTACATCACGTCTTCGTTATTCAAGTGCTTGGTTTAGATTTGCATTATATGGTCAATTACAAGCAAGATTTCTTTAGTCTTTTTAAGATACAGAAAGTGTTTTATTAACATTATGTATTCGTTATTCAAGTGATCGATTTACATCTGTGTTACATGGTCAATTACAAACGTCCTGGATAGCACTTGGAAATGGCATTCTTAATTAAACATATGCCGTCGAAGGCTATGCTCTTGCTACAACAAAGACACTCATTCTATGGAATTGTAAAATTACTGTTGATTGACTGAATTCATACACAATTTAATATTATAGAGAGTTTCTATGGACATACAACCTGTGACAAACCCAAGCATTTGGAATCTTACCAATATCTCTGAATTGAGAAAAATGTAAATTATCTAACTTCAACGTTTTCAGAAATTAATCTATTTTAATGTAGTAAAATATCCCATTAATGTAAATACATTACCATTTTAAACATGTCCTTTTCACATATTTCTACTTTAGTTTCTACCACATGGTACCTTCTTTGACATACCATATTTATATACGTAGATAAAGACACAGTTTTCTTCTGATTCTTGATTGTATGACTATTCAACCTTGAAGTGAATTAAACCATATGTTACATTCCAAGTCTGCATGAAATATATGTTTGGAATAATTAGTCATTGAGATTCTGTTCATCCCTTAATTTCAGCAATAATTTACATAGTGTGCTGTTAACTGAAATTATATTTTAGCAATAATAACTAATTACATAATACGTTTTATAATACCATGCTATTTCGGTTTGTTCATCTCGAACAATTGCAGAGGCAGCTAGCTACTTTTGCACTCTAAGTGAAATACACGAAAAGGTTGTCATTATGCAAATTTATTTACAATGTTATATTGTTTCAGAATACCTGCAAAATTCTGTTTCAGGAATATGAACAAAATATATTTAAGGACCAACAGGTTGGTTTGCAGCAAGCTGCGTTTAACAGCATGAAGATCATGTAATTGTACAGCCATCACACTTTGACGACTTAGATCATATGATCTTCAAAGTTTTCACCAATAAAAATGGTAACATTTTACAATGTTTGCATTACATCTAGTTTAATTGATTACCAACCGATATGTCTCTATTTGTTGTCGCTTTCATTAGATATTGTCTATAACAAAATAGATTGGTTATAGACATATCTATTGAAAAAGGTTATTTACTTACATAGTTTCATCATATAATGTGCTACTTTATAAGTCAACAGACGTTAAGTCTTTTATTGGTTCTAACAATAGCAATATAACTGTTTGGAAAAATCAACAAATCACGTACTAATGTATACCGACATAATGTCAAAACCCTTTTAGAAATACCCTATTGTTTAAAATGTCACGTTACTTATTGTTTTATTTGTCTGTACTTTCTATGAAAAATAGAAGCAATTTTATGTTGCCGTCGACACGTCTGACAATTGTCCACAATAAAACGGTCCCAATTGTTGTTTCCAGATGAAACATTGACGATTAACACTTAATACTAGTGTCATTAAAACAGAACAATATTTGTCTAAGACAAAAAAGGGGAAAAAACCCTTAACGATTCACATCCGATAGTCTTGTTTAAAATCTAAATAAAGATAATATGCTTCTAAATATATGATGCGTTACATCAAAACTTGTCGGTCGTGCAAATTAGGAAATAGCTAGGTTGCGCAAACTGTCGTTCGGTCAAACCGAACATAAATTCTTTTGTTATTCATGAGTTACCCATGCGAATATTCATGAATAACAAAAGAATATGAGGCTGTTTTCCGTTCGGTTTGACCGAACGACAGTTTGCGCAACCTAGCTATTACAGCCAAATTAACCTGGACAATATAAAGAAAATGATGAGAACATTACTGTCAAATTCATCATAACTTAAAATCCCAATCTTTAATTTTCATGAAAATCTGAATTTTGCTAAAGGTAGACAACTTGTAACTTTTAATGTAACATGTCACATATATGCAATGAGCTTTATGGATAATATTACTCTTATTATACACATAATTAGAAACTCACAAGATAATAAATTTAGATCCATCCTGTGAGAGACCTAGTAAAATTTCTGAATGCGTCTTGGATTGGTTTTAAATGTATTGCTATCAATAGTTAAACAATACATATCTCTAACTTATAACAACTGCGAAACATGCTCAAGCGATCTAAACCATGGATGTCTAAATAATATTAGGAAATGATCTACTAATTTTAACAAATTTTAAACGTTCTATACGATTTGCCCCTCTTTTGGGGTGGGATTTTTTTTGAATGTTTTGTGTCCATTGTTATTCTACCTCTGAGAGAAACTGTTTCATTCAAAACATGCATATACTAAATCAAGCACTCGGTGATCAGTCTTCCCATCAACAATTACTTTACATGGTCAATTACATGATACGTCCTGAATAACTCTTGAAACAGAATTCTACGATTGAGGTACACTTCAAACAGCGAGAAAACTGTGCCATCACTATATGCTTTACTTGAAAAGACAGCGACATTCTTAAGTTTTGAATATACACTCCTACAAGTACACACTTCTAATTATCAATCATTCTGCTAAATGCAAGTTAGTGTGACACATTTTCAGACTAATGTGTTTTCATTCTTGATAGAATGAATTGTATTCTGCTTTAGTAAGAGACTCTATTTTGTAGAATATTTGACAATATTTTGTCTGTTTGGTCGAGAGGAATTATTTTTAGAAGTTGTTTAATTTGCTATGTTTATAAGCACACCTCATTGTTTTACATTTTGTCCCACTAAACAATGTGCAAGTTGTCAAGCACACTGTTGCAAAACCAAAGTACTAACTTGGCATAATGGTACATCATTTTCAAGACAAACTCCAAGCCTTCAGGTACCATGAACTGCGATAATCATAGACAATTTTCACATTTAAAACGAAATAATAAAACCTAACAACGGTAAAGGGTACTTGATATTTTTTCAGTCACTTTTAAGACTAAAGGTATATCTTGTGAAATACCTTTCTAAAACGTTGGTCATTAAATAAATATATCGGTCATGTAAACAAGAAAAACAAGAAAAACAAGAAAAACCTGGAAAATAAATACAAGCAACTAAAGATTTGAAAGTCAACTAGATCAAACATCTAAAGCTGTCACAACCCGGTCTAGTGGACATCGATTTTGACAACTGATTTTTTTTTATTTATTTTAGATATAGTGATCCTTAAAGACGGTCGTATATCTATAAAGGTCGTGTTTTTGCTCATGTTGATACTATTTCAAGTTATCAGCTTGTTATTATTGATATTAACTTAAAAGAGGGAAAACGAGTAAAAACTGACCTCTCATTGGTAAAATTACTCCAGAGATCACATTTTTCTCCACTTTACGAACGAAAAACAAGCTATATAAATACATATAGATCACCTCAAAGGTATTATAACGAAACAAACTTTGTAGAAAAAATATAACGTCTGTTCATTCCAATTTGGTGGAAATAAAAACAAGTGCTTATATATATCGCCTCAAGTGTGTGGTTGTGGAGTGCGATTTACCTGATAGTGCTGACACGTTTGAAAATATGATAGAGCAGTTTGTTATATCTCTTTTATGACAATATACGTTAGATACAAATTGAGAATTTTTCTGAAAACGTAACATCATTAAAGTTACCGGACATGAATTTAAGTTTCGGTTTTAAAATATATTAGAAATAGAAAAAATATTTGGATAAAAATGTTTGAACTTTTACATTAGGTCTCTATGTTCGGGACTATATTAAGATCTTGACTAGATGTATAAGTATTGATACACCTGTCCTTGGAATGTAAGAAGTTTTATTTCACGATTCGCTCTCATAACATGTACAATGGTCCGACGATACATTTTCAACTGAGCAGGTAGTCAGATTTTTGTCCAAATGAAGAAATATTGACATGGCCAGAGCAATAAGAGAGACTTCACTTTCGACTCTGACTGAATAAGGAAATTATATACTAGAACATTGTTCATCATTAATGATACTTATTACAAAAAGAAGGTCAATTACATTATGCGTCCTGGAAAACTGTTCAATTGAAAACGAAATTCTTAGACTTAAGCACACTTCAGATGGCAAATAAAATGTAACATGACCGTACTGTATTTTTATACAGAGCTACGTTTTAAGTATACACGCCTTCAAATATAATATGCACTTTCCATCAATCATTCTACTTCCTGATAGAAAATACAATGTTTTGAAACTCCTATTTTCCGGCTTGTACAAGTATATCCTGTATCGTTAAGGCTCATTTGGTTATTCTTTGATATACATTAATCAAAACGCTCAGCAAAAAGAAGGAGAAGAAGAAGAAGAAGAAAAAAAGAAGAAGAAGAAGAAGAAGAAGAATACACTGAATTAATAAAAAGGCGACGATGAAATTGAAAACACGAATCCAAACGCAACTTCAAACGGCTGAAATATAGTGTGACATGTTTATAGAATTATTGACTATCTACGAGGGTCATTCAAAATGTTGTACCTGTTGTATCATAACTTTTGTTCTGTTAAAGCTAGATACTTGAAAATTGACACAAATATAGCTAAGAATGACATCTACACATGGTGAAACAATCATATCAATATCTTTTCTAGATTTCTGTAGGTTATCTGAAAACAACAGTAAGGTTAGGGTTCACCGGAAACAGTAAAATATCTAATGACATTTCACCTGAAATTATATGTGCACCATATGTATGAAAAACCATCTGTAAACCCAAAAGTTATGTAAGTTACAGAACAAATTTGATATGAAAGTGTACCTAACAGTCTAACAAATCATTTGTCACTGATTAAGTAAACTTGTTACAGACATGAATTACCCAGAATCCCAAAATTTGAAATAAAGTCTTGTACCCTCTCAGGATTACGAATATCAGCATAGTGTGTTTCTCTGTAGCCTGTCTTTTGCAAGTGCATTTTTATGTAAAAAGCAACAGTTGAAGTTACTACACCACATTTTTTAGTCAAAAACATGAATTTGGTTGCTTTTGGTATCTACCATGAACATATTTTAAAAATAAAGCTTTACAATGCTACCATTTTGTATCTTGTTTTATTAAGGTAAAATTCTTTGTAAACTGTGTCTTTGGTGATTTTGATATTATTGCTGGAGGGGCGAGTTGTTCCTATTATTGTTATCCTTGTGAATTACCATTATTTGCAGTCTAGTTCAGCTTTTTTAATAATCCCGCATAATTGTATGTTCATTCTTATGTTTTACAGATTTTTTACTGTATAGCAATACTACATTGCTAGATTATGGCCTTTTTAATTCACTTTATTTAAGCCACTTTTAAAAATGTTGCACATATTTTGACCGTTTCCGGTGTAACGAAACCCTCTGTGGTTTTCATGAAACTTACAGAAATCTAGATAAGGTATTTATATGATTGTTGCACCATGTGTAGGAGACATTCTTAACTATATTTTTGCCAACTTTTAAGTAGTTACCTTTATTAGAACAAAAGTTATGATACAACAGGTAGTACTTTTTGAATGATCCTCGTATATACGTTGTTTTTAACAACACAATACAAGCTTTTTGGTGAGTTATTTATTCTACATCACATTTGTAGGTAAACTAAAAATGGAAATGTATCAATCGGTTTGAAAACATTATTTTAATAAGAACACAGCATTCTTCCATTTTCTCTTATGATTTGATTTTGTAATTTGAATTACTCTACACCAAGATGCTTTAAGGTATATATCTAAAAGTCATTAGCGTCTTAATAGTATCTGCAATTAGACAGGGCTCTGGTATTAGTCAGTGGGTTAAAAAGCAATTCACTTTAGGCAAAATAGCGTTTGTCAAACATGCTTAGCAATTTAGTTCTGCTCAAAATTGCGTTTTACTCGTGTTGAGTAAAGATCATAAATGTACAAATACTGCATTCCTAAGTTATTTCATCTGCTAGTGTGCGTAACCATTTTGAAATAAGCTAAATGAAATACACCAAAAAATAAATAAACAAACAAACAAACAAAAAAGTGTCGGTTAGAGGCAAATGCTTAACGCCCTATATTGCGAAACACAATTAGGAACGTAACAGGAACATGTGTATATTCTCGCTTGATTTTATCTTACAAATAAAAAACACTCGAAACTATATGGAAACACGCTCCCATAAAAAATAAAAAAGGGTGACGCTTTGAGTGGGCCAACGATCTTCTTCATTCTACCAATATATATAATATTGCACCTTGATGAAGTTTTTTATTGCCTTTGTGTTGTTTAAGTTAGTACACAAATTAGCGCATTATTTGAAGTTCAAAAGTAATGGCTTCGAGCGTGTGAAAACACGCTACCCTTTGAATTTTACAAAAGTTTCCCATGGAAAAGTTACCAGTATGTCATGTTCACTGTTTCTATCTTCAGCTTTAATATCAAAGCAAACAATATTGAAACATTCAACATATTGTGTAATCAATAAACTGTGCAGCACATTTATTTTGTATTTTCACTGTTAAATTATCTTTAAAGTGATTAAATAACCCTATCTTATGATTGTTGCAATACAAATATTGGTAAACACTGGCTTTTGCAATAGAGGTATGTAAAGTCGATCAATAGAGTCCCACAATAATATTTAAATGTAAAGCGAAAACGTGAACACGTGAACACAATTTACGTAACATAACAGTTTAAAAAAAGGAAAAAAAAAAACAATTGTTGTGTTGCCCTCCGCCGGCCTGGTCGAAATTGTGGAAAAACCCGACCCGGTTTTTTTTTCACAAAAATTCTTGATTTTTAATATTTCTTGAGTTTTGCCTGATTTCCAGCTGCGAAAATGTTCCAAAATGTGTATATTGGCGAAGTTTAAGAGAAGAAAAACTTTTTTTATGACCCTGTTTCTGTTACACATAGCATCTGTAATGGTTATTAAAAAAAAGGAAAAATACAGGCCTGGCCGTCCCCACCACTTTGGGCCTGTGAGGGCAACACAACTATTTATTTTTTTTTGGCTTAATAGAGATAACTCGTGTGTTTGCTTCCGATGAGCACGATGAGGCTCCGTACATAATATAAAATCACATTTTATTATTTAAATTGGTTGTAAAGCCAGCCGAAGCTTAAAAGTAGAGTATTTTGTTACAGAAAATACGTACCGAAATAGCTTTGTTCTAGAGATATAGAAGCGACTAATCAAAATTCAAAGTGTGGGTTTCTGATTGCATTAATGTTGCATAATCTCTTTATATACACGGTTGCTCGTAAAGTTGGAATAAAACTGTTTTTTACCATTTTAATGCAAAGGTCCATTTATGATTAAAATATCTGGAAACAAATGTTGCTTTTGGTCATATTTGACAGGTAATCTTGGTGGATGTGAAACGGAACTCCGAATGTGATCAATTTTCTCATATACTGGTGAGGGGGCAACAACACAGATTGGTCAAAAACGTGATTTTTAAGCCAAATTTGATTTGACCCCGCCTTGTTCAAGGTCACTTCTCTACTCAAGTTGAGTGGTCGTATGGAATGATTACCTATTATAGAGAGATAAGCAGGGGATTGAATGTCTTGGTCACGCTTGACTGCGCCAAGAGAATGCTTGGAAGAATAGCAAAAACTGATCCTTCAGCTCAATTTACAAAATAGGGTTTGGTTAACGATGAATGGTTTCCGGCGGTATATGACGTCATATACCACCAGGGACCATTCCACGATGGTATTCTAGAATCACTTTCTATGAAATCACGTGAATACTCAAACATACTGTATGGTCATTCATAACTTTCATTTAAAATATCAAAGTCTATAGTGTCCTATCTTTAAGGTTTGTCAAGCAAACGTTTGAGTTTGGTACAGCTTAATAATTGAGTAATGATCTAGCAAAATGAGCGGAAAGTCGCGATTTTCAAAATTGAGTTTATGACATATTTTGACTTTCTATAATCTCAGCTTTTGAATGATATATACTATTATCACACTTTCTTTCTGCAATCTACATTAAGAGATCAAAACACAAGGCAGTCCACTCAAATTCTTGCACTAAACAATCCATTTTAAAGTTACTGATAATAGTATGAGATAGGAAAACGCGATCAATTACCCGTGAATAATTGCACTTCCAGACATAATTGAAGTTGAAAACGCGAGGTATACGCATTATGCATTTTATGTCCAAAAACGAAATTTGATATTTTCACCATATATTTACTTTAGCAGCCATTTAGTCAAAATCTTGAATCGCGACTTTCCGCTCATTTTGCCAGAGCACGAATCAATTTTGCTTTGCTCTGTAGAATTTATTTGGTGACCGTTACATATTTTCAAAGTAAATAAACAGCAATCTGTTGGGATTGTTACAAAGTAATTTGTACAACATTACAGTTTACATTAGAGTAAGTTTAGGGAATGCCATATTATTAAGTCGATCAATAATGTCTCCTAATTTGCATGCAAAGCGACGAATTAGGATGCAAAATGCATAAGAATAACGTGAACATAGTTTATTTTATCATAACAGCTTAAATGATGAGGCAGCATAATGGAAAGACTTCGCTTCCTTTATTGAGGTTTTGTATTTAAAATACATTCAAATTTTATCATTAAAATATGTGTAAAGCTTGTCGAAACCTGAATTAAAGAAATGAAAAAAAGTTTTTAAAGAAAGCATCTACACAGATAGCTCTGTTCTGTTTCTTATCTGTTTTTTATATGGCTTCTTCAACCTTATTTGTAGAATTCTATGGGCTTTTTAACTCATTCTGGCGTACCATAATGATAAAACAGGTCTTGATATAATTTATATAATCAACAACTATTGAACACCGAATGCGAGATTTTTTTTTAATTCAGTAGCCAGGTATTCACTCCGGCATGTAGGTGGTTTTTTTTTTAATAGAGCTCTTTGAAAAAATGTGTTAAAGTAAAAATGTTGCCATGCCAAAGTCGGATGATCTTTTGAAAAGGGCATGACCGAGCCACACACACCTTCGTTGCCTTAGCATAAAATACAAATGCGGTAAACAGACTGGAAGGTTGCTAATATACTAAACTTTCACTATTATGATTTGCCTTTCTATCAATTTTCTGCAAATGAATACAAATTATGTGTGTAAAATATGCGTATTCGCCAGAGATTTGTATATTTAATCAAGATGTAGGGCCTATAGGGTCCTTTGTAAGAATCTGATAAAATAATGTCATAAAATAGTTCTAAAAAGTTGAAAATAAATCGTAACATAGATTGTTATGTAGAGAGTAAGTGCTAGAGTAGCTTATTAAGACGGATTACACATTTTATCCTAACATATATGTACGCTATCTTTTCATTTAAGTCCCTATCACCCTTATTTCAAGTGTATGTGTCACTACTATGCCGCTATTGTATGTCATGCCCTAGTTTATCCAATAAATCTGTCACATTTTTGCATGAAAGTTTTCGTTGACTGATGATTACATCTTTTGAAAACTTCTTTTTTTTTTACAATATAAAACTAGAGCATAAAACTTTTTTTTATTATAGTACACCTTATAAGGGAATATCATTGACACTGACTGCAAGACTCTAAACACTGGTGTAACGAGATTTGAGAGTCCTACTTGTGAAATTGTCCCGCGGACCGGGCGTTTCTTAGACTGGGCTTCTAAACCTCCTTGTCTTTATTCTTAGAAAAAAGACATACACTTCAACATTTGTCTGCGGAACAGGTGACTGAAAGTGTTCTCAAAGCACTAAAATCATTTGCCAGAGCAGCGATATCTCAAGGCACCGATTAGCTATCGGGTTTGGATGCTAATTTAAGACATGATCTAAGATGCTACTATTTTTCTATACTTACTTGTAACATGTGCTTTACCTGGGATATGGGTGTAATAAGTCGGAGCACAACTTGTATAATTGCATAAAATCTACATTAGCGTATTTTCTGTTTAGAAAATATATGATAACCATAATATCTGCTACTAAATGGTGTAAAGTTCAGAAGATTGTTACATTAAGTTCGACCTGGTTATCTTTTTATTAGACATCCAAATTGTCCCATTTTACTTTGTTCATGGATAAAAACAAATGAAAATTGGAAAAAAAAAATGAACACAATGAGTGTAGCCTAAAAGTAATAAAAGCTTCTCATGAGATCTTAATTTCCCCATTTTGCAAGAACAGTATCCCTAGAATTTCCCTCGCGAAACGTTGTTTCTTTGTATATCCACAGTTGCCATTTGGTTGTGTAGAACAAGAACATTTGTAAATTTGTATAATTGCATAAAATCTATATTTGCGTATCTTCAATTGTGTCCCGTCATATCGAAAGGTACTTTAAGGTCGGTAAAATCAAAATTGATTTTTTTGTATCATCTGAAAGCTGAAATTTTAAGCTTTAAAATGACACCTTGCTTTTGGTTATTGGATGTTTGGTTGCGAAGCTTCACCCAAATTGGTAAAAGGCATCGAGCTGATTCTGAAAACTATAGTTCTGAGAAAATCGAGTTTAAAGTTTTTGTACTTAGTAAATCTTGAATGGAGAAAGGATTTTTAGCTTGGTTTTTAATACATTTTACTTATTTTTTGGATGTTGGAACCTGATTAATATGATAGAATACACTACAATGATAACCTTTCTGATGAAATTAGATATTCGACCTTGGACGTGATTTTTGACCATGCTTAGCTTCAATGGCCCGTATCTCGTAATTTACTATGCCAATATTAAGGTACCTTTAGATATGACGGGGCACAATTTAGAAAATATATGATAACCAGAACATCTGCTAATACATGGTGTTGAGTTCAGAAGATTGTTATATAGGTCGACTTGGTTACCTTTTTATTAGATATCCCAATTCTCCCCTGTTACTTTGTTCATGGATAAAAAAAAAAGAAAAACAATAACACAATGAGTGTAGCCTAAATGCAATAAAAGGTACTGTACTCAAGAGATCTTAATTTCCTAATTTTGCAAGACAGTATCGCTAGAATTTCCCTCGTGAAACGTTGCTTTCTTGCATATCTGCAGTTGCAATTTGGTCTTGTACAACAAGAAAATGTGTAAATTTCATTATTAAAGACAAAAAAGTTGTTTTGTTGCTATCAGTCAAAATTGTGAAAGGGGTCGGGAAAGCAGAAAATTTTGATCAGATCCGGTGTTTTTTGAGAAAACATTTTGAAAATACTGGAAAATAAATGAATGAATTAAAAATTAATAATAAAAAAATAAATATTTTTCAACCGACTGACTTAATTATTCAGAAATTTCACTTGAGGCACACAACAATTAAATATTTTAGCCTAATCTCTTTCATAATCATTAAACTGAATATTTAGACATGTGGATGCAATCTTTATGAACAAGGAAATTAGTCAACCAAAAGTTACGACGGATCCGATGGCATTAACTTTGTCTCATTTAAAAAATGAAAGGACATTGCTCGAGTTTAAAGTTTTTGTACTTAGTAAATCTTGAATGGAGAAAGGATTTTTAGCTTGGTTTTTAATACATTTTACTTATTTTTTGGATGTTGGAACCTGATTAATATGATAGAATACACTACAATGATAACCTTTCTGATGAAATTAGATATTCGACCTTGGACGTGATTTTTGACCATGCTTAGCTTCAATGGCCCGTATCTCGTAATTTACTATGCCAATATTAAGGTACCTTTAGATATGACGGGGCACAATTTAGAAAATATATGATAACCAGAACATCTGCTAATACATGGTGTTGAGTTCAGAAGATTGTTATATAGGTCGACTTGGTTACCTTTTTATTAGATATCCCAATTCTCCCCTGTTACTTTGTTCATGGATAAAAAAAAAAGAAAAACAATAACACAATGAGTGTAGCCTAAATGCAATAAAAGGTACTGTACTCAAGAGATCTTAATTTCCTAATTTTGCAAGACAGTATCGCTAGAATTTCCCTCGCGAAACGTTGCTTTCTTGCATATCTGCAGTTGCCATTTGGTCTTGTACAACAAGAAAATGTGTAAATTTCATTATTAAAGACAAAAAAGTTGTTTTGTTGCTATCAGTCAAAAATTGTGAAAGGGGTCGGGAAAGCAGAATATTTTGATCAGATCCGGTGTTTTTTGAGAAAACATTTTGAAAATACTGGAAAATAAATGAATGAATTAAAAATTAATAATAAAAAAATAAACATTTTTCAACCGACTGACTTAATTATTCAGAAAGGACATTGCTCCTTATTAATCAGCGCTTCTATCATTAAGTCGACCTGTTGAAATGAATTAACCTCAAATCGTCCCACAATCCCTGACTTTATGTGAATACTTATCTAAATCGTTTTCTTTGAATAAACGCAGAGCAATTTCGACTAAAAATGCTATATTACTGTAAATAAAGGAATAAATTGGAATTTTGAAAGTGCGGATGTCGAAAAGAATGTCAAAACCAAATATATATTCCCTCAGTTGATATTATTTTATGAGAATTTTATTGAGCACATTGTTCAGCTCGTGTGGATAATTAGTTACTAATGTGTAATTTTTTCTATCCCGAACTTTATATTTCATGATTTACCCTCACTCGCTCAGGTATTAGGAAGCGCATTCTTTGTCAACTTTGTTAACACTGGCATTGGCCCATTTGCAAGGATTATTTGCCTTACGACATTCTGTTCAATAATGTATTGTCAGAGGTATTGTAAAAATTGTGCTGAACACATCTGAGTGTAATTAGAGTTTATTTAGTTGCATACCATAACCTCTTGTCATGTTCAAAGAGAATGATGCAAAACATAACAAATATAAAGATGATATCCTTTAATACAAAACATTCTTCTGACAATATTGTGATTTTCAAATTCTTGGAAAAAAAGGCAACTTTGATAAGTATACCTTAGTTAAACGAGAAACCCGTAGCTCTCCTATAGCACACGACAGCGTGTTTGTTTTGATGTGACTGGTCACATACTATATATATTTGACATGAAGATGGCAATCAAATATTCCAGAGATTATTGCAAAATCTGTAAAAAAAACAATTTTATTTTTATCCGTAGCTCAATAAACAATGTATTCGTTTGTTCATTTATAGTATTAATGTCCTTGAAAAGCAAATATGACGATAAGAGAGAATTTGAACCTACGTGTGAATTGTACTAAGTATAACAACAAAATATTCAAACTGCACACGCCCAGGTGTTACTCCATCCACTATTATATTTGTAATTGAATATCTTAATATTTCAACAATTTTTATAATCGTTAAATTTTCATCTTGATATTAGGATATTGTTTATAATAGATATAAGTTTATTAAAACAAATCGACAAGAGATTTCTTTTGATTTTTCAAAACTACCTGATACCTAAATATGTAATAAAGCAACAAATGAGTAACTGATCAGCTTGTCTGTAACAATAGCTTGCGTAATTATCTCTTTATATCAGACGAATAATAATGGTATTGTCTTGAGCTTAACATATTTGCGATATATATTACTGCCCGCTTACAAAATTCAGATGCAATTCACAGAAAAAAGGGTATAGGTGTCAGCCTGTATTTTTATCGGGCAACTACAAAAACAACGCCCCAGGATGTTTTGTGAGAAAGATGCGCTTTAATAAATTGTGACATGGTGTTTAAATTCAAGTCTTGAAAGCAGAAACGATGAGAGAATTTGAGGCAACGAAATGATATTTTAGAAACAACATTTTATAGCTATTTATTGAAATTCATGTCACATTTACTTCCCTGTACTAGGTGATTTCAGACACTCTAATTTTCAAATGTCTGATGCATATACATTATTTTCAGATTTCTTAAATTACTTATATGTCCTCTCCCTATTATCTGTAAACAAATTTCACAGTTTGTGAGTGTAACAAGTACACCTGTTGAGTTTTAATATGTTTTTTTTATTTGAAAGTCGACATACGGAAGCCTAAAAGTGCCACCGACATTTTTATTACATTCTTTAAATATAGGCAAAACATTTTCAACTGAATGCCAAATTACAGTAAAAAAAACCCGAATAAAATCGAATTTTGAAAGTAAGGTACGGATGTCGGAAAAGAATGTCAAAAACAAATATATCAACTCTCAATTTTGATGAGAATTTTATTGAGTACATTGCTCAGCTCGTGTGGATAATTTGTTACTAATGTACCTGTTTTCTATCCTGTCCTTATCTCTCAAACACTATAAGGAAATGTGTGCTTTGTCATTGTCAACTAGCTTTTACATTGACATTGACCCATTTGCGATGATTATTTGCCTTAAGATATTTTGTTCCATAACAGATATTTTATCATAAAAGGTATTTCAAAAACAACTGAATGATAAGCATATTCCTGTGATATAAGAGTTGACTTATAAGTTATTAGAGTTCCATACCAAAACCGCTATATATTCTTTTCTCTTTTAAAAAACCAAGAGAATAATTCAAAACATACAGACTATAAAGATGAAATCCTTTTTGACAATATTATGATTTTAAGGTAACTTTGACAGGCAAGTTTTTGTTTCATGAAATGAGAAACCCATAGCTCCTGTCCAACACACGACCCCTGGTTTGTTTTGATGTGATTGGTCACATATTTTATATAAGACTCCCAAAACAAATGGCTTCTGCGCTAATACGGAATACGCAAACGTAATTTGAAGATTATGTGCACAAGCGATAGAGTTTCAGTGTTCATTAGACACTCTATTTCTGACAATTGACTAAGAAACACAGAAAATATGAACTTTTAAAACTCTCAACTTCTCAAGGTCGTTTTGTAAAATTTGCTAATTTCATTTTTTGCACCGTACAAACCGGTAACGAAAAAAAAAAGATCAATATGAGAGATAAGTGAGTTTAGTCAATGAAGCACGCGGTCTTTCAAAAGCATGCATCATTGGTGTCTAAGCATCATCCATCCAGATATTATTTTTTCTATAATGTTTTTAATAATAATAATAAGAATCGAAGAAACGACATGCAATTGGTAGGCATTGCTAGCATGAAAGACATGGCGCAAGTATCAGACCACATTAGAGGTTGAATAACGGTGCACCATTTGTTTTTAAGGCTAGTAATGCCACCAATTGAATGTGAAGTTTAGATCATTGCTCATAATCAATAAGATGAAAAAAATCAATATAATGATGTATGATGCTTGGAACCACATAGATCCTTTGTCTTGTGTTACTGGTTTGTACGGTGCGAAAAATGAAATAAGCAACTTTTACAAAACGACCTTAAGGGTTTAAAATGTTCAACTTCTGTGTTTCTCAGTCAATTGTCAGAAATAGGGTGTCAAATATAGCTGAAAAACAATTTTGCGATTTTTCTATGAGCAGCTGGAATGATATTCACAAGTTAATAATCAAGTGAAGTGTCATCAACACACCATCAAGTGTTTTTAGTGAACCAGTATATGAGTCTTGTATTGTCTGCAGTTGTAAGTGAATTATAACTCCATTGCATTAAAATTGTATCCTCAGACTGGTCATATCTTGCAAGCTTGTCAGCTAATTATAATCGGAAGTTAAGAGACAGTGAAAAGGTAAATTTGTTTGAAATTTACAATTTGAAAGTAATAGACAATGTGAGAACCAAACAACGTGGAGATAAACTACGATTAAACTATTATTTATGAGCAAAATGTCTGTGCAAATAATGTTAGTTCCAATTCAAGATTGCCAATACCATGTCTATTTGATTTGTTTTCCGGAATCTCTTGGTACGATGTGATCTCAATACTCAAGCACACTGTCTGGTCATCATCTTCACATTCTCAAGATGTATAAACAGCAGGTGCCTCGTGTTAAAAACGACATGTGAGATTTCCTTTGTAATATAAGTGGGAATTCATAGACTAGTTTTGAGTGCATGAAATAATTAAATTTGAGGATATTGAAAACTGCTGTGCAATCATATTCATGCAATATGACTCGCTATCGATCATGGTATTAAAATAGAAATCTCCTTTTTAGCATGAACTAACACGATTAGTAAATAGGGTTACATTGTCTTTGCCTATTTTATAAAGACGGATT
This sequence comes from Ophiothrix spiculata, assembly GCA_000969725.1. Lineage (NCBI taxonomy): Eukaryota > Metazoa > Echinodermata > Ophiuroidea > Amphilepidida > Ophiotrichidae > Ophiothrix > Ophiothrix spiculata. The sequence continues at coordinate 18,097 of JXSR01S048158.1, forward strand.
TATGGTATAAGGCACAAGAGTTGTTATAATAATGCTAAGAATAGTATCATTAAATATTTTTAAGGAATGTGTAAACAGCATTCTTATAAAATATATTATTTTTATTTTGAAGTGAAGAAGAGAAGCTAACACGAAAATACGATCCTTTAATACAGTATGTCAACATACTAGTATTTGTAAACTATCTAACTGTGCATCAAGAACGTCATATCAGCTTTGAACCATGTATACTATGTTCAGGAGGGACGACAGTGTTAAGACATCCTGAGATTTATTAATCTGTAGACTATTAGTTCTGTTAGTTCTTTATTTTGTTACACAAGCCTACTTCGACGACAAAAAAAATGGATGATGACAGGTTTTGGTCATGTGACTTAAAGTTAATATGTGCATAAAGGTAATTTTAGGTTAAGTGACCAAAGTTCATTTAAGGTCACTTCCGGGTCAAATATGTTTATACAAATCATGAAAAAATCCATATCTGCTGAGTAAAAAGTGGCATATTTGTTCTGCTTGCACAAATAGATTGGCAAAATACTGAACTAATCTAGCCAAAAGGTCAAATTTCATACGTCGAAGGCCACATTTTAAAAATGCTCCGATTGACATGAAACCTGATATGGATGTACTTTAAAATAGCATTCTCCTGTGCAACATAAAAACATTGTCAATTTTTTTCGAGGTCATTAACGGGGTCAAATGTGGCTGTCACAGATCATTATTTTTAGTCAAATGACCAAAAATTGAAAAATCTGAATTTTTGATCTTATTTGGCATGAAACTCAAAAATTTGGCCAAAATCCTAAAAAATAAAAATGCCGCTACATCCGATTGGGCGTTTTAAATTAAAATTCCCATTCCAAAGTCATTTATTTAAATGTTATTTTTAGCTTGTTTGGAAGCCCAAATGGCCAAAAAACGTGTTTTTTGTGTCTCAAAAACTTTGATTTTTGGTCAAAAATCAACATCAACATCATGCTCCTTGTGGTAATTCCTTTCTGGTAATGTATACTTTTATTAACTTTAAGCACTTTGTTAAAAGTTATGGTACAAAATAAACATGCAAAAACGTAAAATTGGGTAAGGTGCTTTCCCCCCTTAAACCATTTTTTGGCCAAAATGGCGGCAATTTTGAATTTTTTATAGACCTAGTGAATATCTAATGAAACGGAAAGACCATTGATATAGCATCTAAGTATATCCTTATAATAAAACTCCTGTTTATTTACTATAAATGCATTTGTTAACCACCTTTGTTGTGGTAAAAAAGCGATATTTCCTCAATATTTGGTGAAAATGGCGGCCATTTTCAATTTGTATCAACCAATCAAAACTCCCCAAGTTTCCCCTAAAAATGTGACTTATCCGGCGACATTCGCTTGAAACCATTGGCTCATTTAGAAGATTAATTAGACATTCACGGCTATGTAATTATTTAAGATAAATTGATATTGAACGTGACCTGCTTTTGAAACCAAACGTGACACAACAAAAAGTTATATACATATGATACATAGATTTAGAACCTTATAATGTATACCTGATTTATTTTGAATGAATTGCAATTATATTAAAGCAACCCAGGGAAACGTTATTATTTACTTGAGAATAGCATGCCGTCATTTTATATGTAAGATTTTATTTCATTTACACGTGACACACTGTTATACCTTCTTGGCAAACATTAAGAGTAGAGTATATTACACATTGGCCTTGACTGTTGATTTAACTTACACAAACCTGTTTAAAGATGGCGATAATGGTAGTTTAACCCTCGTCTTTCTGAGCCTTTTTTGGTAACACGTCTTCCTGAGGGAGGGGGGGGTGGTTGTGATTTTAAAATGGGATCCTTAAAGTTATATTGTTTGGCACTATAGTATTGGGTAGTATCTGCTCTTTCTATTGATACCAAGATCATGAAAATCGGTTAAGGCGTTACGTAATTATGAGGTAAGTATTTCCGGACCGGAAAATGACTTTTGGCAGAAATGGCCACTTATTCAAAAATCGCTATTAAATTTCTAAGTGTCCAATTTCCGTCGAGTTTTTTACTCATAAATGAAGGAATTAACATTTCAAACATGTCTTGTAAGTTTTAAGTCCATAGAATGCAGATATTTTTCCAAATAGCGATTTAAAATTGTTCGAGGTGGCAACCACCTACCCGCCGACTTTGACGGCCTACCATAACCCTACCTTAGGTGGTACCCCCGATTTGTTTCTTCAAAATGACCACAAAGGATGTAAAAACAATTACTTAAATGCTCAGGGTTGCTTTGATTTGCGTTTTGGTGCAATCGGCGATCATCTGTTAGGGGGAGGGTTAAGAATGGTTAACATTTTCACGAGTTTTAGTAAAAACTCTTTATATTTTGTGTAGTTCGTCTCAATTCGATCTCATTCAAATCTTACTAGTTTATGGTAAAGACACATATTAAGAAATATGATAAATATTGGACTTTAAAAGGTGTGCTTTTTGAAGAAAATGATAACGCCATTTTGAATATGTTATGTAACTAATATAAGGATTGTATCCCTTGTGTTTATCAAGATTAGTGAAAGCTAGTGTAAGTATGCAAAGGCTCGCAAAATGACATTCCAGCTTCGCGTTGGTGAAAAAGATAATCCGTAAGTGGCACAATTCACTTAATATGTAAGTAATCCTTATTTATTCTTTTTCAGTAAAGGAATAACATTTTTGACACACATGTTCCTGTGAGCAAACAAGAAAAACAAAACAAACAAAAACAAACAAACAAAGTTTTAGAGAATATATTTTGTATTAATTCTATGCAGTAAAGTGTCGGTAAAAACAAAACAAACAAACAAACAACACAAAACAAATGTGCGGATGTCAGACAATAACATCAAAAGCAAAGTTTTAG
>JXSR01S048169.1:31144-42760 GCA_000969725.1 Ophiothrix spiculata
AAGCTTTGAACAAGACCACTAGTTTCACAGCTTTTTCAGTCCCTGGTGGACACCAATTGAATCACTAAATGTAAAGATTTTTTATTTTTGTAACTTTTGTTTCATTTAATTTAGTGGATTATTTGTCAAATGTTAAAATACATATTTCAAAGAATACTTGTTTACTGTATTTGGTCTAAAATCACTTCAAAAACATTTGGGATGACATAAAATAAGTGATTCAATTGGTGTCCATCAAGATACGCAACTGCCTTGGGACTGAAAAAGCTGTGAAACTAGTGGTCTTGTTCAAAGCTTTTAAAATAAAAATAGATCCTAAATTTAAATTAAGATGTTTACATTGTTTCAGGAAGCAAATGAGTGGACTTGATTGCCATCTAAAGTTATGATTAGCTTCTACATGTAAATATTAGTGCCTAATGGTGCAATTCTTGATTCCGATTTGAATTACAGCCTTGCCTCTTTTCTAGCTAAAATAATAATTATGAAGAGTACAACATAATTGTATTTGATCTGACCATTCATTTTGCAATTTTCAACAGCATCTTAAAAATCCTCTATGGCTACTGTGTTGAAATTATTGCCGAGCCCCAACAGTAATCATAAAATCATGAAATGACACACTTTTGGTTTATCAACAAAATGCAGGCACTTTTGCATGAAGGTTTGGGGGTTTATAACATATCCAAGTCAATTATCATTATTAGCTCAAAAACTTCAATTTTGAACATGTGCTGAAACTACACTCTAAATGCGAAAGAGTGAAAAATCACTCGATGTTTTGAGTGAATTTGTTTTAATTCTAATCGAGTGCGTTTTAGCTCTTTAAGAGTGAAAATACTTTGCAGTAATTCACTCTTGTACCAGAGTGACGTTCACTCGCAGGAGAGTGGCTCGAAAACACCGCTCTTTTACGGAGTGAATTTCTAGTCAATCAGGAACGCGGATACTCGCGCTGTTGTAACTACGAAAAATCGTCAGCGCTCACTGTTCAACATGGCGGTGGTTGACTTGGAGACTGTGGAGGAGTGACAGACAAAGGAATTTCAGAGGAAATTGTGCAACTATTTATCGGTGAGTAGATGCCAGACAATAAATACCCAACAGTGACGCTAATCATGCAAAAACTGGATCGATGGAACTTGTCTGTGTAAGCTTACTTAATACATTGGCAAATGTAATAAGTAAGCTTATACCGACAAGTTTATTGTCTAACTCTATAAATATTTGCACAATAAAACGACTAGATCATTGAGTGAACTTTCATTCTTTTGAAGATTTATTCTTATCCCTCCCAGATCACTTAGAGTTAACTATTCACAACAATAATAAACGGTTCACTCTTTCCTAGATCGAGTTAATGAGAGTGAACTTCGCTCTAAAAGATTGGTCACTCATATGGCTCTTTCTAAGAGTGAAATTTCACTCTTTTAGCCTGAGTGGTTTTTTACTCTTTCACAATAAGATTGTTAATGTTACATAAGATGGGTTTATTGTTAAAAATTGTGTTGTTTGGAAAATGTTTATAATTGTGTTCTTGCATCTAATGAAGGTTAATTGAAAATTGTTTCAAAACTGTTTTGAAAGTGCTTATAGAGAAATTGAAATGATTCAATTGAAAAAAAAAACGCAGTCAGTGATTTTTTTTTAAATCCAAGTGATATAAATTGCAATTTAAATAGGTGATTTAAATTAACTTGATTTTAATCAAACAACCTTGCGCCCGCACAAACTTCTAGTCACGTTACTGTTGCCATAACCATTCGATAGCATCCGTTTCTTTACGTCAGCCAAGGTCAGCATTCGCCGCCTCACTATACGTTGCTCACAGTTGTTCATCGTCGTGACCCAACGTCAAGCCAAACTCTTAATTTATCAGAAATTCTGCGTTTCTTTCAGCAACCACTCGTCACTTTTTGCCGTGGTTTCGCTGAGGCTCGATACTATCCGTCAACAAACTTTGATTTTTCATCTTTACTCGTCGCTTGTCGTCCAGGATTTTGTGCTTTTGGAATACGTTACCCTACGTCAAGGGCAACAGCAATGTAAACACACTTTTAATACGTGTGACTTAGCCCATACGAAACACAGTGTTGTATTTGTATTTAGTGTTGCGACTCGTGCACAATGTATAGGTAAAGTAAAATTTCAAAACTTATTATAAACCTTCAGTGGCGGCGGAAGGTAAAATTTTTAGGGGGGACTGCTTTTTTTGCGAAGGTAAAAATTTTAGGGGGGGGGGCGGCTTTTTTTGAGCAAAAATGGTCGGTGGAAAATAATGATTTTTTGTAATGTGCGCAAAAATGACAAATTATTACTAAAAATTAACCAAATATCTGGAAATTCGCGCGAAGCGCGCACATTTTTTTTAACGTTTATATTATCAAAACAAAGGGAAAATTTCAATTTCCTTTTCTTTTCTTTCTTTCTTCTTGATTTTTTGAGGGGGTCCGCCCCCCCTCCAGAAATTTAGGGGGGGAGCGTGTCCCCCCGTTCCCCCCCCCCCGGGTCCGCCGCCTATGAAAACCTGGGTATGTATTTATTTTTTACAGCGTTTGTACTGATCGGCTCTCGTATCAAGAATCAACTCAGGAGTCATACCAAAGTAATGTACCTACATCGGAACTCTCCGATCGCAATCTTATTGCAATCGTTTGTTTTGCGGGGCCGTATGCAACATTAATCGGTAAGATATCCTTCAAACCAATCATTCTTGATAGGGGTCTTTATCTATGTTTTACAACGTTTGTAGTTATTAACTCTTATACCAAGTATCAGTACAACCATCACAACATAACTAACAACATAGCCAGTGTTCAGTCAGGCAGCAGAGCCTATGCAAATGAGCTTTTAATGAGCAATTTAATTTTCATTTCCCGGGTATATACCGGGAGAATACCAGGACAACTCGGTCGCTAGATTTTTTTTTCTCGATGTGACCTGTCGGATAGTTCGGACTTCGAACCCCTATAATCACAAGGGGGTTAGTGCAAATAGAAAATAAAGATATGGATGATAATATTTAGAGTTTTTTCAATAAGATAAGCCTATTTTTGACAGTGGAGAATTAAAATTTTTCATTTCATTGCATTCTTTTAAAAAAAATGTCAATTTTAAGCTTTTAAAACTTGAGGTCAAATCTGGTTACGTGTAGCGTGTTTTACAAAATTGTATGTGAAATGCTTTTACAAACTGCAAGATGAGATATCAGACATCATATATATGAAATTTGAAAAATATATCATGCCTGTAAGACATGTAAAACAGAAAATAAATCGAGGGAAAATTCATTACAACTAAACGTTCGAAAGGGACACGATGTCGGTCATCTCATTATCCCGATATACACAACGAACATCGTAAACGACAAGTCAAACCTTTCGAAGGTCTTGGGCTATTATATCAGGCCAATCTGACGTCATTTTCTTAGCACGTGTCTACGTGTGACTGTGACCTGCGGCTCTGACTGTGCATATCATTATCATACGGGTTATTGGGAAATAATTTTATCATGTTTATCTATAGAAATTCTTGTGTAAAAATAGTTTATTGAAGGAATATCAATCTAATATGATGGGAAAAATACTAATTTGTTTTCAAATGAAAAAAAAGAAAAGAAAAAAAAAAGAAGGCGCCGTCGAGATTCGAACCTGGTACCTCTAAAATCAAAAGCCAAAGCCAAACCACTACGCTATCGAGATCTCCCTATCATTGAACGGGTGTTTTACGTATATGTACCTAACAATTAGACAATGCCGCGTAATTGATCACTTCCGGGGTTATATAATATTTTGCGTAGAAATTTGATGCTTTATTTGACCTCATTGGACCAGGCGTTACATTTGCCTACGTGATACGTGTTTTCAGCAGATTTATCTCAAATGTTTTAGGAAATCTGCTAAAGAAGTGTTGTCTCTCTCATTTGACCAAGTGGCTAAAATATATTAAGTCCAGAACCGTAGATTTTAGGTAAAACGCAAAGACCTAATTTGAAATTAAACGCTCGCAAAATCACACGAAAAGACACTAATATTTTAGTTAACTTTCATTTTTTTTAAATTTCAAAATGTTTTCATAACTTCCATGCTTCTAATTGCAAGTTTGGTGTGAGATTCTATGCTATTTTGGCGAGTTTACAGGCTTTTTAAACTAAGGTATCCGATCTCATGAATATTCATGCGCAATTGCGCATGTAAAAACCGGCATTTCCTGTCAGTTTTCATGCATAAATAAAAATAAAATAAGCGATATTTCAGCGACCTGACTTCTGGCTGGTGTTAACAAAACCATTGTTTTATATTTGCAGTTCTTTACCCTGCCAAAGGCTTTGGCAGGGTTCTGTATCTCACGTTTTTCTTTCTTCTTTACACAGCTGCCATGCAGCTGTGTTCTGTATCTTTCTTCTTCTTCTGGCAACAGTTTGATTGGCCATAACTCCAAGATGCTTTGAGCTATTGTCATCAAACTTGGACACAATAACAATGAACACCTCCCATTTATGTCACATGACCTTTCGGGGTCAAAAGGTCACGCAGGGGTCACAGGGGTCAAATATGTCTGGCACAGGCATTGTCTTTGGTCAGCGCACAAAAGTCGGTCGTTTAAAAAAAGGTAGAGTCTATCCGCACAACTGTTGTGTGAATTATAATAAGTGTCGCTATAATCCGCACAACTGTTGTGTGAATTATAATAAGTGTCGCTATAATCCGCACAACTGTTGTGTGAATTATAATAAGTGTCGCTATAATCCACACAACTGTTGTGTGAATTATAACCTGTGTTGCTATAATTCGCATAACTGTTGCCACGAGAGTGACAGCGCTATGTTGTAGTTGTGCGGACTCAGTAGGCTATCATGTCCGTACATTTTAGGGTCAGCCTTGATCTTCAAAGTTCCTTGAATTTTTTTTGATCAACTCTGATCAATGTCAAATGTTTGGTGGATTCCCAGGGGACTAGGGTCAATATCGTGACCAAGACTCCGTGAATTTTGGTCTTGGTCACAGTGTTTTTGAGGCAATAAGACTGCAATAAGGGGCAATTTTCAAGAATTTTTGCGCAATAGGCCTATTTGGTCTTACAGAACCCGGGAATTTGGGTGGCCTCAACACAACAGTTATGCCTACAGGTAGGCATACACTTCCTCGGGCAACTATTGCCCTCTTCAGGCCGCTGTAAACTTGTGATTGTGTGGGTTAAAATGTAGCTATAGGCCTATAGATTAGAACTACTAGTAATTATTACTCATTTATCTATACAACTATTTGTAGTTGTGTAGAAGAATGCAACTATACCTGCAGGACTCTATAAACTTGTAGATGTGTGGATAAGAATGTAAATGTAACTTCTACTATCCATACAACTATTACAATTGGACTCTGTTAAACGTGTAGTTGTGTGGATAAGAAATTTAGAATGGAACTACCCACTACCCGTACAACTATTACAGTAGGACTCTGAAAACTTGTAGTTGTGTGGATTAGAATGCAACTTCTAACTATCCGTACAACTATTACAGTAGGACTCTGAAAACGTGTAGTTGTGTGGATAAGAATGCAACTTCTCACTATCCGTACAGCTATTACACTAGGACTCTCGAAAACTTGTAGTTGTGTGGATAAGAATGCAACTGCTTAGGCTACTATCCGTGGGCCTACATCTAGGCCTACTAGACTCCTACTACATGAATTTGTAGTTGTGTGGATAAGAATGCAGCTACCCACTATTACAGGACTCTGTAAACTTGCAGTCATGTGGATAAGAATGCAATTATCCACTATCCATGCATTTACTTAGTACCCAGGGAGATCTGTAAACTTGTAGTTGTGTGGATCCCGGGGTGTGGATAAGAATGCAACTTCTCACTATCCGTACTTGTAATTATTACACTAGGACCCTGAAAACTTATAGTTGTGTGGATAAGAATGCAACTACTTAGGCTACTATCCGTAGGCCTACATCTACTACACTCTGTAAATTAGCTTAAATTTGTAGTTGTGTGGATAAGAATGCAGCTACCCGCACAACTATTGCAACGCATTTCTCACTATCCGTACAACTATTACACTGTCACTAGGACTTTGAAAACTTGGATAAGAATGCAACTACTTAGGCTACTATCCATGGGCCTACACTATGACTCTGTAAACTTGCTTACAGATAGATTGGCAAAAATATATAGAACAAGGTCGAGGTCGTTAAGGGGGTCATAAGGGGGTTAAAAGGGGTCAAAGGTCAAATTACCAAAATGCTCCGATTGACCTGAAATCTGATATGGATATACTTTAGGACATCCTGAGCAACATTAACACATTTTAAAAATCATCCGAGGTCATTAAGGGGGTCTTAATTAAGGGGGTTGTTAGGAGTCAAAGGTCAAATTTACAAAATGCTCCGATTGACCTGAAATTTGATATGGATGTTCTTTAGGACATCCTGAGCAACATAAACACATTTTAAAAATCATCCGAGGTCATTAAATGGGTCAAAGCTCATTTTTTCCAAAATCAATAAAAATCAATATCTGCCAAGTGCATGATATAATTATTCTACTTGCACAGACAGATTACTGAACAAATATAGGTGACCTTTAACCCCAAAGGCCAAAGTTCATAGGTCAAATGTTAAATTTTCAAAATGCTCTGCAAAAAGTTTTGAAGGTCTTTAAGGGGTTCAAATGGGGGGTCAAATGTATTTTTTATCAAAAATCATTAAACATCAATATCTTCCAAGTGCAAGGTTTGTAGAATTATTCTACTTGCTCAGATAAATTGCTAAGGTGCAGAATTGTATCTATTAGTAGAATTGCGCCGTTCTTGAAAAAAATGAATAGAGTATTACCATTGAATGGGGACATTTTGTCGAAAAGAGCACAATTATGTACCTCACTATGGCAGCTGTGTCCATATCTCTTCAGAGGTTTTGTTCTTTCTTTTTTCATTCTTCTTTCTTCCGCCAACACTTTGATGTCTCATAACTCTGGCATACAATGACCGATTTTCATCATTATCATGCTTTGAGGTGTCCAAGTGTGGGAAAATATTGGATCCAAAACATGATAATGATAAAATTGGATGATTTACGCCCGATATTTATTGGTCTCGCTATGAGTTTCAAAATATTGGGCTCGACTGCGTCTCGCCCAATATTTTTGCAACTCATAGCTCGACCAATAAATATGGGCTCAATCGATCCAATTTTATACCAAACTTGGGTGAAGGGACCAAGGTTACCTCCCATTTATGTCACCTGACACCTGACCCCTCAAAGGTCACGTAGGGGTCACAGGGTCAAACACTTGGTTTTCACGAGAAAAGTACTCATGTACATTACATGGTATGTTCTTAAAATTTTGGGACATGAAACCTGTGAGATCGGACCTGTGTTCACAAACAATACCTGTTGACAAAAATACTTTGGGTCAAATGGGGTCACAGGGGTAAAATAAAAAAGGTCAAATTTTCATCTTTGTCCGATTTCGCATTGGAGGTGTTAAATTGTTTGTCTTGGACCAACAATCAAAAGTGTCCATGGTGATCCCATTGTCTCACCCTTCCTTTGGGGTCAAAGATCAAAAGAAAGGTCACGGGAAAGGTCAAATTACCAACTTTGTCCGATTTCAAAGTTTAAGGGAGGTCGGAGTCTCACTATCCCTAAAAATTGTTTTTATCATAACTTGAAAACTAATAAAGTAAACTACATAAATGTATACATTTTTAGAAAGGGAATTTTACAAGGAATCCAGAAACTCGCCAAAAACGAGTTATTTTGCCAAAACTTTTTGAACAAGCCTAGAAAAAGTATTATTTGGCAAAAATCTTCCAAAATAGGTAAAAATCATCTAAATCGATAGTTCTAGGGAAAGTTTTCTCAAATTTTTGATTAACTTCTTCGTTTTCACAAAAATGGCCAAAAAGTGCCAAAAAAAGCCCCAAAATCATGATTTTTTGAAAAAAAATTTTAGCCTTTTCGGACCAAAATTTTCAAAACTAGGAGATTAAACAAAAAATTGAGAATGTTCTTAAGACAAGAATTTGATGCTATAAAAAGATTCCTTGTGAAATTCCCTTTCTAAAAATGTATACTTTTATATAGTTTACTTCATTAGTTTTCAAGTTATGATCAAAATAAATTTTCAGAAATCGTGAGGCTCCGACCTCCCTTAAGATGTCAAATTGTTCGTCTTGGACCAGCAAACAAAAGTGTCAATGGTGACCCTGTCATCCGACCTTTTCCTGGGGGTCAAAGGTCAAACGAAAGATCAAATTTTCAACTTTGTCCGATTTCAAAGTTTAAGATGTCAAATTGTTCGTCTTGGACCAGCAATCAAAAGTGTCCATGGTGACCCCGTCATCCGACCTTTTCTTGGGGATCAAAGGTCAAAGGAAATGTCAAATTTTCAACTTTGTCCGATTTCAAAGGTTAAGGTGTCAATAGTTCGTCTTGGACCAGCGATCAAAAGTGTCAATGGTGACCCCGTCATCCGACCTTTTCCTGGAGGTCAAAGGTTAAAAGAAATTTCAAATTTTCAAGTTTGTCCGATTTCAAAGTTTAAGGTGTCAAATTATTTGTCTTGGACCAGCGATCAAAAGTGTCAATGGTGACCCTGTTGTCTGACTTTTCCTCCGGGATCAAAGGTCAAAAGAAAGGTTAAATTTTTAACTTTGTCTGTTTTCAAAAATTAAGGTGTCAAATTTTCCGTCCTGGACCGGCAATCAAAAGTCTCAAGGGTGTTGCACATTTTCTTTGTCCGATCTCAAAGTTTTAGGTGTAACATTTTTCAAAACAATCCTGGCATAAATAGATTGCAAAAGAAATTACTGGACACACATAGCTGACCTTTGACCCCAAAATAAAGTTCATAGGTCAAACTTTTAAATTGCTCCACTTGAGCTTGATATTTAATATGGATGTACTTCAACACATCCTTGTCAACACAAACACATTGTAAAAAAAATCGTTCAAGGTCATTAAAAGGGCTTCATAGGTTAAATTTTCTAAAATCATGAAAAATCAATATTTGCCAAGTACAAAATAACAGATTTATTCAACACACAAAAGATGGCAATTGGCAGGGTTCCTGTCACTAGAGACTGTAAAGTTTTAGTTTTCTTTTTCTTTCTTTTTTCGAGCGAAACGGTAGAATGTCATGTTTACTGCGCAATTTAGCCCTCTTACACATATCAGAATATCACAATTTGTGACGTGCATTTTAAAGGAATGGGGTCTCTTGTTTATACATAAGTGTCACTAGTGATTTTACGTCCATCATCAAGTTCAAAAAGATGTCAGACTGCATACAAAATTGACACCTTTTTAACAGAAAAAGTAATCATATTTGCTTTGGAGGGTATTACTATCTACCAAAAACAAACTCAATAAACTAATAAAATCAAAAGTTATAGGTGAAATAGGTATGGTCCTCCTCATCCAATTATACTAAGATCACAACAATCGGCCAAGGCGTTAAGTAATTAGGACGACATAAAGGTCTTTTAGGTCAAAATATCAAAATGTTCAAAATATGGCCACCAAAAGCAAAATGTTGCTACAAAAGTTCTATACAACGGATTTCCATACTAAATATAATCACCGTTTACATTCTAACCACATGTCTAACACACCCTTTGAATAGGGGTTCATTGAACTTTTCTTCCATGAAGCAGAGGTGTCAATATCTGGAAAAAAATAAATCACGGACAAAACGGATAGCGCCGTCCTTTATTGATAAGAGGTGGTCAATGTATTCCCACACTACAGCTGAGCGAAACGCCCTTTTCAGTCCTGTGTATTTTCAAACCAAGTCAAATAAATATGTTTATTTTTCATTATTTTCAAACTATATTCACGGTATTTTAAAAACCAAGTCAAATAAATATGTATATTTTTCATTATTTTCAAACTATATACACGGTTGCTCATATAGTTGGAATAAACATATTTTAACCACTCTTTTATGTAAAGGTCAATTTATGGGGGAAATATCTGGAAACTTATAATGATTTTGGTCCGATTTGACAGGTATTCTTGTTGTGTGTGAAATGGAACTCCGAATGTGAGAAATTTCTCATTTACTCTAAGGGGGCAACGACACAAGTGGGTCAAAAACGTGATTTTTTAGGTGAAATATGATTTGACCCCGCCTTGTTGAAGGTCACTTCTCTACTCAAATTGAGTGGTTATATGGAATGTTTATTTGTAATAAAGTGATAAGCAGGTGATTGGATGTCTTGGTCACGCTTGACTGCGCCAAGAGAATGCTTAGAAGCAAATCACAAAATAAGTCTACAACCCTCCTAAATTTATAAACATAGGGTTTTGGTGATATAACATCTTAACAGGTTTTGAAGATGTCATATACCGTCAGGGACCATGCCACATTCACAACTAGACTTGATTCAAGTCGTTGTGCTGCTTTTGTCTGAGATCTAGAAAGCCTATTAAAGCTCAGTGTGAATTTCAACTTTCTAATCTTATTGTAAATTTCATCTAATTTAAATTTGTTTTTCGACATTTTCAAAGACACTAGTAGGCCCACAAAATAAAAATTCCAAAACAAAGGCATCAAGTTACAAACCCAAGTATATACACATGAACACTAAAAACTGATAACAGCTACAAACCCTCAAAATGCACTCATCAAAGTAAAAAAAAATAATACCACAATAGTAATAGATCATAAAAAACAACCAAATACCAAGTCCATAAAAGGAAAACAAGTTACACCCCAATAAGTATACACAACCCTATTACCTAATTAGCCACTGTGGTACATACCAAAGTGACAAATTTCCCCCTATATTTAGCTATATTTATCCTGTCCTGAATAAGGTCATGTCTGTTAGATCAGATCAAGAATCTGTGATCAGATATATTTGATATAAAATCTGGATTCTCTATTCTGTATGTTGGCACAATGGGGACAAAATAGAAAAAGTAATCATGGTGTTATATGAGTCATACATAGAACCTTGTACACACATCTGAGTAAATGGGGTAATAGTGATAACATTGGTCTACAGTACATTAACTTTAGCCCATACAAGCCTGGGTCCAGGCTAATTCACAACAACCCCATTTTTGTAATTTTTTGTAAATTGAGGGGCGTTGATGGTTCATTTCATGCTTAGCTACCAAGCATTCTCTTGGCACAGTCAAGCTTGACAAAGACATTCAATCACCTGTTTATCACTAAATTACAGATAATTAATAACCTGCGTAATAGCGCGATCCAATCTAATAAGATTATTTCTACTTTTACGCAAACAACTGCGCGGTCATTATCAGGTAACAATGACTTCTTATAATGACCCGCGTATGTGATGTCATTAGCGCTTAATGCGTTTTCTCATAAAACGCAAATCAAGCGCGCGTATGCACCCCACTCATGCGCGCGTTTATCATATTACGCGATGATCGTCATGCCTGGACTGATCGGAATTCTCATATAGGGATAAATAGACCATTAAGTAAAAAATAAGTTAATATGGTATTTCTTTATAAAATCACGCATAAAATGCATTCAATCAATCAAATCTCTTTATTCACAATATCAAACATGTATAAAAAACAATGAAAACATATAGAAAAGACAATGATATTGTGGGAAAGGTCAAA
>JXSR01S048171.1:0-10836 GCA_000969725.1 Ophiothrix spiculata
TAATAACTATGAATTACATGAGAAGCTAGGAAATCAAAAACTGATTTAGTTTAACCATCTATTAAAAAATAACTCATGAAAATTCAGTGCCATGACACATAACTCCATGTGCAATTTACGCAGTTATGCCATACTTTCAGGGTGAGCGCTGTTTTTGCATTTGAAATGATATGTATATATTAGTTAGCTGTTGCAATAGAAAACTTTTGGAAATGTTCAAATTATATTTGAAAGAATAGTAAATATGTGGGCTGCTCTGGCAAAATGAGAGGAAATTCGCAAATCTACATTTTGACTGAATTGCATCCAAAGTAAAAATAGGTCAAATTTCATTTTTTAACATAAAATGCCTTCATGCAAGTGTTTACCTATACCTTAAGTTTTGAAGGTCAACATTGCCGGGAAACACAATTATTAACAGTTAATTGATTGCATGTTGCTATTATACACTGTAGTAATCAGTATCTTTGTAATCGATTTATAGCTTATCTTTATTGCGATATATTCAGTGGACTGCTTTGGATTTTGATCTCTAAATTAAGAATGGAGAAAGAGAGTGTGACATATTATATTTCATTTAAAAGCTGAGATTATAGAAAATTGAAATGTGTCATAAACTCAATTTTGAAATTTGCGACTTTCCTCTCATTTTGCCAGAGCACCTCTCATATATAGTTTGAAACCTAAAAGTAAAACTAAGGAAAACAAAATTTCATCTTTCAAAGCAGAAGGTAGGGAACAAGAAGACAACAATTTACAATATAATTTGCTTGAAAATGGAATAGAAATATATAAACATATTTCTTACTATTCTAACTCTTACCATTTCAAATTCCAGTTTAAACACATTTACTAAGTTATCATGATTTCTGCCGTACTAAATTTTGCTGAGAACTGTCTCTGAAACAACACTTAATCACAATGTCTGTTGTAATAAACTTAAAAATATCAAATTCATCTATGTTTTTATAACAATTCAATACTTATGATGATAAAGGAATCCTATATTCAAAACATTTAAAGTAAGAATAAAGATATAAGCAGAAATGTCAATGGATTAAGATCTGTAACTAAATCTACTTGAATATAATGTTGTAAAATAGAATTTGGTAACAAAGTTCAAAGAGAAATGAAATAATTAAATGTTGTATAAGCATAGAGTGAAGTGATCACAAGTACTTAGGGTCTTGCATCCGTCATATACAGGTCTGATGGTATTGATATCTTGAATGTGTTCTTCCAGAGCACTTTTAGGTGGTAAGGTCATAATGTGTTTGTTCAACTTCAACCAGCTGTAAATGCAGAAGACTTTATTTTGCGCTACATGTGAAAATATATGAAAAGGTTCTAACTTGCCAAAGTTAAGACTTTTTTTGCGGATTCACAATCTTGCCTCAAAACATCTGGTCATGTTTTTCAAGGTGGGGCCCA
The DNA here is from genome assembly GCA_000969725.1 of Ophiothrix spiculata. Classification (NCBI taxonomy): domain Eukaryota; kingdom Metazoa; phylum Echinodermata; class Ophiuroidea; order Amphilepidida; family Ophiotrichidae; genus Ophiothrix; species Ophiothrix spiculata. The sequence continues at coordinate 1,432 of JXSR01S048171.1, forward strand.
TTTGTGTTACATCTCACTCACCTCATCCATATTTAATTTCAATCTGATAATAGTTGATTAGAGTTGATAAATACCTTTATTTAGATTTATTCTTAATTGGTGTTAAAGAACAACAGATATACCAAAATCATGACATTTCATTGGATCATTAAAGCCCATAGTGTAGACACATCTAGCCCCGGCAGCTAGCGTGTGGTTTGTGTTAGACGCTTTGAAGACGCTAACTAGATGCTAACAAGTAAAAATAATTGGAACCTTAGCTTCTTAGTTAGTCACAGTTTAGCTAGACGCTAGCTGCGTCTTGCTAGTATATCATGGGCTTGAAAAGTTGTGATTATATATGATGCACAATGTACATACTTCATCCATTTTAACCACATTCATACCCGTTTTCATCTCTGGTTATATTAGCTAATTAATTTTAAAGAGTGATTAGCGTTAATTACTCACTTAATTTAGGTTTAATTCCAACGTAATTTTGATGAAAAAAATTTTATCTTCAAAATCATGCAAAAATTATGACATTTTATTGGATTTTCATAAAGACATGACAGAAAAAGTGATGTATTTATGGCTAGCTTGAGATGAACAACCACATATTTACAAATATCACAAGCCGTACCTGACAACAGGCTGACATGTACTTGATTAGTGCTCAGACTTTTTGAAAATAAAAAATAAACTTCATGTAATCAGTAGATGTTCCAATGCTAACAGAATAACTAGAGCATACTAAAAGGAAGCACAATGAGGCCTTGTAACCTGACATGCTTCCATGAAGTGGTATAAAATGAACTGAGCTGTTTGAAAACCAAACTATATGCATACATGCAGTGTTATGCCGGGGGGGGGGGGCACCCAACTTTGGTTTTGGTAGAGGTGTGTGGCCCCGATATCTGAAACCCTAGTCTAGGGAACAGCAGATTGACTCTGAAAAGGGAGTCTAGAGAACTGAAGGGACCAAAAAATGATCCTTACATATTGTAAAATATGTCTCATTTGCTTAAAATGGCCATTGTCCTTGATAAATGTGTACAAAAAAATAGGCTTTATATCACTTCAACCTGTTGCCGTTTTGATATAATAGGATATACAGGCACTTAGAAACTCCTTTTAGAATGGCTATATTATATTCCTACCAACCATAACTGATTTTAGTATGTCTGACCTTAGATTTTTGCGCGAATTGGTGAAATACAACAACTTGAACTGTTGTCCGTGCACGGGAATAAGCTCAAATTGACAATTTTGACTAAATTTTTGATCAAACAACGGCTCATTTTACTTACACTGTATATTTCCAGATCATTTAGAAAGTTATTTTCAACTCATATGAATATGTAAAAACAGTAACAAAGTCCAGTCTTTCCATTCATTGAATGGTTTTTGCGCGAATTTAAGGTTTGTATACACTTATAGTGCCCATTTCTGGACTTTTCCACCATACGTTTGTATAACGAGTGCTGTGTGCAGTGATGCAATAAAAACTATTCAGCGATTAAATAGTTAGACAAAATACGTGAAAGTTTTCCATATGGAACTAGTTTTTGGGCAAAATTTGTGCTCTTGAAGCAAACATTTTAAAATTTTACTTGAAATGGTAATCTTGGGAACTAAATTTCAAAAAATTAGACTAGGGAACTGAAATTTTTGAAAAAAAAAGGCTGCGAACTAAAGGTTGTGCTTTAAATGGGGGTCTAGGGAGGAACAGACAAGGCATGAAAAGGGGTCTTGAGGGCCGCACATACCCGTATCGCCTTTCTAGGTCAGTGCCCCCCTCCCCGGGGTTATGCCAACAGAATCCAACTATTATCAAGAAAGTAACCTGACAAATAGACATTAACAGCAGTATGTGTATGTTTCAATACAATCAAAATTGCTTTAATGGGAACTTCATGTTCAACTAATACAAGATGGATAGATACCTTTAGCTACCTTGACAACTATGTATCAACTTAACAATGCAAAACAAAGTAAAACCATTGAAATGAGGATTCTTTATAGCAGTAGATAACACTACTTTCTGCAACCTGCAAACTAATGATATTCAGTCAGACTTTAAAAAACAGGATACACATTTTCCATTATTTAAGACAATGATAATGTTGTATAAGATAATATTGATGACCATTATGCTTTAAGAAGTAGTGTCTATCTAACAGCGATTGATTTTAACAAAGTGATTCTTTGATGGTTGCTTCTTAATAGTCACAATCTTCACTCATACTAAAGAAAAAAGAAGGCAAACTAAATGTTCCATTATATCATAACAATTTTCGTTGGTCACATCACATACCGTTCTATATGACATTTTTGACTTTTTTGAGAAAATTTGTCTCGATTTCCCAGAGGCACGTCCCTACCCAAACCAAATTTAAGTATTCCCCCGGGCTGCTCGCCAGTACGACGGCTCGGTGGTTCAACAGCTCCCTAGTCCGAACATGTTATTCAACGGGGAAAATATAACTTTGAATAAGGCTCATTAGTTCAAAAAACAACTCGCTAGTCCAAAAATGAAAATAGGCTGGTCAGTCTGAATTTTAAAAACCAGCTCGCTAGTCAAAATTTTAAAAATGGCTTGCCAGTCCAAATTTTACAAACAGCCGAACTTTAAAGCAGGCTCGCAATTCCAAATTTTAGAATAGGCTCGCTAGTCCAAATTTTAAATTAGGCTTGCTACTCTTAATTTTGAAAACAAGCTCGCTAGTCTTGATTTTGAAAACAAGCTCGCTAGTCCAAATTTTGAAAATAGGTAATAGAAATATGCACATAATTTGCTTTCTTTTCGGAATAGTGAGCTGTTTTTAAAATTTGAACTAGCGAGCTTAATTTAAAATTCGGAATAGCGAGCCTGGTGACCTGGGTTGTCATCCAAGACAGACAATGGTGTTCAACCAAAACTCTGTAGATACTATTGCAGTGGGTGAACAGACATTATTTTTGCTGGCAGAAAATGTTTTAATATTTGCCATTAATAATGGGACAACTATGCACACAAAAGCAAATGGACAACTCCAAGGAAATGAGCCTAAATTAAGCAGCAAATAAAGTCTGGGAAAGTAGTGCTTGATTTTACAAACTACATAAGCCAAATCTATCATGATTTCTTCCACTCACATTGGTTTGATACATATTTGCATAATTCAAATATGTTTTAACATTCAATGGATTTATTACTACCAGATAAATAAATACTTACATTTACATGTGCTGCAAAATTGTTTAAAATCATAACTAAATGGCCTTTGAAGAAAATATACTCAATTATAGGGGGAGCGAGTTGGCGCAGCAGTAGTTCCTTCGTCTTGCACCAATGAGGTCCCGGTTTCCCGCCCCTAGCGCTTTATGTGCATTTGGCTTTCAGTCCATGCTCGCTTCTGCAGGTTTTCTCCGGGTACTCCGGTCTTCCTCCTGCATTCAAAAACTGAATTTAAAACATCTTGTATGACCTGTTAAACTTGGTGAAAGCCTACACAAGATGATGTTACCCAAGAATTGGGCCTGGAATCTGAAAATTTAACAGAAGTAATCAATCTAAAGACAGTGCTTTCATCAAAGGAACATTGTTTGTTGAAACATTTTGATTGAGTACTTCCTGTTTGGTTAATGTTGATGGGATTAACTCATGTTTTATCCACATCAAACCCACCCTATATTTGAGTAAATTACACTGATGAACTTACACTACCGTAAGACCGATTTCCTAATAATGCTGCTATTCTCCATTAACAATTAACTGCAACTCAAAGAAAGAATCGGTTATTGGCTATCAATTATGAATAGTCAAAAATAGGCCAGTGGCAAATAAGCACTGCTGATTTGTACTGCCAATAATATTACATTAAAATTGATTGCAAGTCATATAGCTGGCGGCAGTATGTAATCTATGCAATAGATTAGTTCTGAAATTATTAGTTAATATAAATTAAATCAATCAAAATGTTCATTTTCTATATAAATGATAACTACCAGTTATGAAAATTTGATTTGAAATATAATATAAGTGCACTGTTTGAGCAAAGAATACTTTAATTTGTGATGGTCACAAACTTTCATGCACATTGTTATTATAGGCCTATTAATTTAAAAGTGCAGACAGTTTTTTTTTTAAAAATATGGTTCAGCTTCTTAAGCATATTATTTATGAGCTGAGTTTGCTTGAATCAGAATACCTTTGTAAACATTTACTAACAGTGGTGGCACCAGGATTTTTCAAAATACAGGGAGGGGGTCAAATTGACGGCAAACAAATGAATCAATTTGGGAGTGGAAGAATACTGATTGGAGGATAAATTATGGAATTTTGTGTAATGTGTGCATTTGGCACAAAAGAAAATCAACAAAATTAGCTAAAAATTAATATTATACCTTAACATTTCTTTTAAAAATTGTTAATTTTTACTAAACACTGACTGACATAAAGTCTTTACTTTAAATTTATTTTGACATTATACATTTAAATTATTACAAAAACAAGGGGAAGTTGAGTGTAGAATTTTTGTCAAGAATTTCATAAACAAGAGCTGAAGGCCTGCCCCAAAAATAAAATGCAACATCAAACCTAGGTTCTATAATTCAAATTATTTATGCCTATATTTTTGTTTTCTTAAAATGCTTCAGCAATATGTACATGTTAGTCTAAATATTGAATGAGCTTATTTTATTGATCTTTTTTCAATATTTGAGAAAACTATTTTTAGTTAATAGAACCAATGACTGCTGTAATATTTGTTATAAAATCAGAAAAACGGTAATGGGATGAAAACTGAATGATTACATCAATGACTGGAGTTGAGTTACATCAACATTGTAATGATCTGATGGGAAAGTGGGTCAGCTATTCACCTTGCTATTTTTGGACAGATTCTGATGCTTCATATTGACAATCTAAGTTTTATTCAATGTTTTTCTTCTTGAATCTATTATTTAACTTTTAACAAAATGTCCAATGCTATGACCACAATTACGATGACCAAAGGACTAGCTACAGACAATATTTTTTAACCATTTCGCGCAACATTTGGATGGTTTTACAAACAGCCATTGTAAAAATTCTTACAAAATGGTCAAATAAACGTCACACTGTCATTTGTGGTGCAAAGAATTTAAAATAGGTGAGACAGAATGTTCCCTGAAAACTGGGTTTCTGGAACATGGATGGTCAAGCTCCACATCCTCAGCAGTGTCCAAACATATTCATGTCACGTCAAGTCACTTGGAGATTTTATTAACATCGATGAAGTGAGGATTTTGCACAGAGATAACATGGTGTGAAGGGGTCTATTCATATCAGGGCACTTCAACCAACCCTTATTTAAACAGGGACAGGGTCCGCTACAAGTTACCAAATGTTTATGACCAGTATTTGACATCATTGTCCAAGGCAAAGGCATTGTGGAAGACCAGTCATTTGGTTGAAGGAGCCTGCAGTACAAGCAAAATGAAAATTTCCAAAAGTAAATTATACAGTGTTGTGATCCACAGTTTTGACACCATGGATATTTTTGTACTTACTGTACCCACTTTGCTCCATTCTATATTTATAAAGCTCTATTTATTGTATATTTTTCCAAATTTCTATATTACAACATGGTATTTAAGTAGATTATATTCATAGATATAAACCCTTGACTTTTAAGCTTATACCCTAAACTTAGTTTTAATGTTTTGATTTCCATAAAGGATTCTTTCATTATCAAGAGTATTGAATTGTTATGTAAAACATAGATGAAGTTGATATTTTCAGCTTATAATGGCAGACAATGTGATGGAGTGTTGTTTCAAAAACAACACTCAACAAAATATATTAAGTATTACTGTAACTGTGAATTTGAAATGTTGTGAGTTAGAATAAGAAAAAATACTCTTGCTAATGAAGTTTTATATTTTTACTTGCAATGGATTAAAGTGTTTTGTTTTCAATTTGTAAGTATGATTTCTTACTGTTTGCACAATGTATGCACACTACATAATAATAAGAGATTAAGTTAAACCGAAGATTAAAATTAGATTTGTCATAGGCACTTGCAAAAATATTTTTGGAAGGAAAGATTTCCACTTGTTTTCTTCTTTTCTTTTTAAGGCAAAGTAAAAAGATAAACATATTTAGCATTCTGCTTTTGTCATCTTTTTTAATTTTTAGTAAGAAATGGGCCAAAACCGGGCTGAAATTCAGCACTGAAAAAAGGAAGTAGTCAAAAATTATTTTTACTTAATGTTTTTTTTTTTTTTGGGGGGGGGGGTATACCACAAAATGTACTTTAAATACTTACTGACATCTTTTAAAGATATTACAATGGTTTTAATTCTGTTTTTAAGTTATGTCTGAAATTTACAAAAAAGAAAAAACAAATCCACAAAAATCACAATTATGAAGCAGGTGGGGACTTTAAACATGAAGCTCTTTTACTTTGGTTAATAACAAAAGTTTAAAATCTTCACTTCAGCTGCAAAAACAAAACAAAACAGAAAATCTGCCCCCCCCCAAAAAAAAAAAAAAAATATAAGTGGCAAAAAATATGGCAGAAAACAAAATAATTTTGTCTAGTCTTTTTCATTCTTCCCCCACTTTCTTCTCTTTCTGTTCTATTCTTTTTCTACTCCTTTTAAAAATCAAGATTCATATTGTTCTTCCTGTCCTTGCTCTAAGTCACAAGTTTTCCAGTTTTAATTTTCATCTACCTTAGACTTGGTTATTAGCTAAGTGACTTGACATTTTAAAGACACTGTTCTTTTATATACTTCCCTGGGATTCTTTCAATATAATGACGAGAATATTTTCATACACGTATAACGTAGACGAAGTAGGTATAACGATTAGCGTATTATAGGGGGGGGGGGTAGCTTTGAAACTGGTAGGTATGTGAAATGAAATTATAGCCAAAAAAGCACCTACTCAGAAGAAAATTTCCACTGTTTTGTTCTGTACTTCTAAACAAAATGTGGTATTTTTTTTATTGTCTAACGAATTCAATCATGCTGCAAATAGGCATCTAAAAAGCATTATGAGGTAACAGAAAGGGAGTCTTGATTGCTGGACAAACATATCCTGTCCATATATGAATCCTCTACCTTATTATTTTACACCTATTGCAGACCCCCCTTCCCCCATCTTCTTCAGAAAAAATTTGTACGGGTATGTGCCTGCCGAACTCCGAAAAACTGATCATCTCTATGTACCTATTTTGGGCTAAAAAACACACCCAGCAATATATAAATTTTGATGATAAAGCATCAAATTTTACTCAAATTGGGTGCTTTTTTTGACAATTTTCCCAAAAAGCACTTTTTTTGACAATTTTCCCAAAAAGCACCCAATTTATGAAAACATGGCGCTTTCATTAGAGATGAAAACCACCCCATTGATATACCAAAATCACCCCAAAAGGCAGGCACATTATATGTATACCTTGTCAATGTAAGTAACCCCCCCTTGCAGACTGAATAGACTAAATAAAGCATTCTTATAGCAGGGTGTTTTAAAAACAAATTCCTACTGCAATGGCTACCTGACTCTTTAGATTTCAAGTACCAAAAGAAAGTAAATCAACAAAGGTTGACATAATTTGTTCAGCATTGATAAACATATTATGAAATTTATTTTGATTGTAAAAACAACACTCAACACATATCACTTCCTTATCAAGTATGTTTAAAAAATAAAGAGAATACATTCTTGATTTGATACAAGCATGCAGTGAATTTAAATTGAAATGTCTCGTTCAACCTGTAGTGGAATTTGTTAGAATACATTTCAATATATAACGTGTGCAATACATATAGTGTGAAATTAATACTCTCAAAAAATGTTTGAGTGCTTTCTTATCCAGTACGTTTGATTACTTAATGTGAGTTTGTAACACATTGCAGTGCATAGGTTGAGATACAAGTAGGAGCAGAAGCTGAAGAGTATCAACATGACAAAACAAAAGTTAGGTTTTGAAGAAACCCAAAGCCATATGTGACCTGCTCCCACAAAACCCGGACAAAGTCAGGAAAATTTTCATTTTTCTGATTTACCCATATTAAAACTGCATGCTGAAATATCACTTGCCCATTTTGCCCATGAAAAATCAACATTTTCCTTGAAAATTCCTTTGTTTTCTAATCATATGACGGATGGTTAGAATGAATTAATGAGGCATTGGAACCTATAACGGACCAGCGTTTATAATTACTAACATTACGTGGAATTTACTATCTCAAAGTCACATGTTTGACTGGGAAAGGTAAATTTGTGCAAATTATATGAAATTTTAAAAATTGTCCCTTTTCAATTAGCTATTTGCTGATTATTTTCATATGTCAATCGTTTTTGCTAGAAATGCGCCAAACAAAATGTAGACTGGAACATATTGCATGCCCAATTACATGTTTCCTTAGGGTTTTCCATTTAGGGTATCATAGATTCGTTATTGAAGTAGTACAATAAGTGAATATGTTTACTTGTGGGGTTTTCTCAGAGATGCAGTTGCTTACTACTGCGGGATAACGATTTTTGTCATAAATAGTAAAAATTCAAAAAATTGTTTGCACCTTTTTGCATGCGCAAATTTCAATGCACACTGAACGCACGCTTTACAAACGCACTTGGTTAATCACGCGCCGCATCCCTGCGTAATATATACGCAACAAAATTATGCAGACGCAGATGTGCCATCAAAGTAATTAAATTTTATTGAAAAATGTCCGTTTTTGTCATTTTCCTTGAAAACTAACACGGTGACCCGTTTTTTATATTTCAGTATTTTAAAGTACGCAAAAATGCTTTAACTTGCGTACAAATTTTAAAAATCAATGAAGCATTGACTATTTTACAAGCACATAATGATCAACTTTTTAAAGCTTTCCCTAAACTTTGTGTGGTAAAACGGGGGATTTTTTGAAAAATATGTAGTTTTTGAAATGCTTACATCTCAAAAATGAGCACTTTAACCTATATTTTTTTATTTTAGATTTGTTATCAGCACAAATAAATCTTACCAAATATTAAATTTTTAAGAAAACCAATGGAGATTTTGCATCTCTGAGAAACCCCTTAAAACGTTTTTAACACTATGCATTATTTTTAGTCCAAAGTATTTTTTCACTTGACAAACTTATGATGTTGGGATTGATACTCTTGTAAATGCCAGCATTGCTATCTATATCTTCAAAATCAGAGTTATATGCTCATATAACATTAAAGAATTCAGATGGTACATAACTGATGCTCTTGAATTCCAATATGTTATTATAAACCTTGTCATTTAGGCTGCTGAGGGGAATGAGAGGAACCTGATAAAAGACATGTTTAGTTCTTAATCTTTACCAATTCAGCATGGCACACCGCTGTTCGACCCGGAAACTGAGTTGTGCGCATACAGCGCGTATGCCAGTTTTTCCCGCGTAAATTGGATTGGAGAA
>JXSR01S048180.1:8889-33454 GCA_000969725.1 Ophiothrix spiculata
GTAAAATATAAATGCATACAAATCTCTGAAAATGCTTTCAAATCAATAAAAAGCATTTACATGTCTATATCCCAATCATAGTGTCACATTTGGCCTTGTAGTTGACTTTTTTTAGACATTGTTAGATAATTTTTCTTGTATGTATATAGTTGCAGAGGGGAGCTCATGGAGTAGGGGTTTACTTGTACTGGCTGTTTAAATATAGCAACTACACTCCCGGTTAAAAGTGTTTGCGCACAAAACCTTTAACCTGCAGCCATATCTCGAGAACTGTTCATCATTTGCGTCATATTTTTTCAGATTATATTTTACATATAGATCTAATAGAGAACTCAACAGAAATTGAATTTACCACATTTGAAAATGTGGCGTGCTAAACATATTGTATACTTTCTTCCATACATTCAAAAACGGAGTTTAAATACATAACTGCACATTTGTTTGAAAACTTATGACCTGAAAATGTTTTTTACGGTTACAAGGTGATAACGAGCACTGAACTAATAACTACATTGGTACATAGCCAAAAGTGTGTGTGGTGTATTTGTATATGGTCCAGGAAATCGGCCATTTTTGTGGTTATGGAAGATCAAATATAGAAGGAAATAAAGATTGTTTATATTGGATACATAACATTAGGAACCTATAAAAAACATGAATTGTGTCAGTGTCTTGGTCGTTTGATATAATAATTACGTTTATTCCCGTATTTTAGTGTGCGCAAACACTTTGAAGCTGAACCTATTAATTGCCATGATTGTTTTGCACATGAAATGATGACGTAGCTGACGCCTCGATTTGGCTGTACTAATTCAGGTATCATCTAGAACTCTTTATGGGTGGTGAATAGGGAATTTCCCATGTGAATTGTGTATATGTACATATTTTGACCCGTTTCAGCTGTGTTAAATTTGTTTTATCCGAATTCAGATACATTTCCGAATTGCGAGTTCTGCTGAACTGAAAATAGTGTTTCCCCCCTCCCCCCAGACTTGTTTACTGAGAGACTTCTTTGGTATTTTCTTTTTAACACCTATTTACATAAAAACATTTTCAGAAATCAAACCAATGTTTCAAAATCTTTAAAAAATTGTTAGGTTTGGGACAAGAAACATTTTTTGTCTATTTGGCCCAAACCCAGGGGCCCCAAATGTTATGAAATGCAAGCCATTGGTATAATGAATAAGTTGTGTGTTACCCTTTTGTGATGGCTGGGATAGACTAAAGCTAGGATTCCTTTTATCCGTTTGTGATGCGGATGCGGTGCGTTTTGCACTGTAAGGGTAGTAGTAGTATAATTTAAAGCATATGATTGAATAGGATTAAGTTGAAGCTGAGATTAAATTTTGACCGTCTGTTTTCAATGTGATTCTGCATGCTTTTCGCATGCGGTGTGTTTTGAATCAATAATGGTTTTCAACGAGAGTGATCCCTTTTATCCAGTCCGTTTGCGGTTTGGCTATCCGGAAACCCATGCGTTTATTTGAATCGGACCCTGGAGCGATTCATCCGTTTTGGTCATGCGGAAACTTTTCAATTAGAGAAGATGCTGAAATGAAAACGCATTAAAACAGGACAGACAAAATTGAATCTCAGCTTTCACCCTGATACCATTCATCTCCATTCAACAGTGTGCTATAAATTATACCACTACCAGTATCCTTACAGTGCAAAACGCACCGCATCCGCATCGCAAACGGATAAAATGAATCCTAGCTTTAGGCCAGGGTCAGATGAATTATGACATCGCACTTATTACAATAAATTTATTGTCGTAAATAATTACAGAATGTCGTCAAATTTATTACGACCTTGCATTTACTAACAATGAATAAAATGTTGTTTATAATTACAAGATAGTATTAACACACCCTTTTTCTGCATGTAGGCTATGCTAATCCAATTTTAAAATTAATTACGAGGTGGGGTTACACAGGGTTTTTACAGCATTATTTTCAACTTTATTACAATAAATCCAACATTATAAAGGACATTTTTATCGTTCACTTTTTTCAATGCAAAGACAGCCCAATTGTAATAAATAAGGGTCACACGAATTATGCCAACCAAATTTATTGTAGAAAATGCAACGTTGTTATTCGTCTGACCTCGGCATAAATTATTATTGTGGATTGCATATACAAAGACAATAACATATTTTTTCTTTTTCTGGTACATTTTAAACAATTCCTTACAAAAGCAACTAATAATTAGTTGCATATTCCATTGTAAATATTGTTATTTTGTATATTTCTGTCATTCTTGCTTTGTTTAATATCATAGTACATTTTATAAATGTTATATTTTGTAAATATGTGATGACTCACCCCGAAAAGGGGGACTTTGCGACAGAACACTTTTCAAGATACAGGTGAAAATAGGCAGCAAAAAATAAAGAAAATAATAAGAATTTCCAGCAGATTTTCTGTTGTAAAATTTGATCGCCCCAATAAGGTGTCATTTTAAAGCTTAGAAAATGCTGCAACAGATGAAATGAAAAAAATCAAAATTGATATCATCTTCAAAGTCCCCCCCTTTCGAAGAAAGCCATCACATAATATAATCAGGGCCTCCTAGAATGGCAGTGCTTAGTCAGGTGCTATACTCTGAATAAAGAAAGCTTAAATAAATAAAAAGAATTTTGGCCTCACATTGAATATTTTTGAAGTATTTTCGCCCATTTGCATTGCATACGTTATTTTCATCACATGTATGAACCAAGTATTATTAGGTATATGTATGCCATGTATTTCAAGGGAAAACAAAGCTAAATTTGCTGATGAAAAATAAAGGCAGTATAGCAAAACATGTGTTTTGAGAAAATCACATTTTGAAATTCTTTGCGATGAAACTGAGCTCAGGATCCATTTTGTGGTAAAATATTATCAAGAATATTGTTGTATTATGTGTAAAACATTTCAATTATTTCAGTAAATGCAACATGCATTTACCATAATTAAATATGAATTTTTGTCACTTCGATGTTGAAGTTATTTTCAACAATTCGGCAAAGTTGTATGTAATTTTTATGTAAATTTATATGTAAAGATCAATATAGATCGGTATGTGATGCGGTTGTATATAGCATGGTTAACATAGAACGCCAAATATAGACCGGTAGGATGAATTCGGTGAGGATACCCGAATTCACCCTGTGTGATATGCTTTATTTTATTTTCAAATGCAAGCAATTTTGGCATATAGCACTGTATTATTAACACTGATTTTAAGCTACGGAAATTACATCTTCATTTGTCTTTTTATGCTGGATTATTAAAAGGCTTACGATACCATCAACTGTAAGGCTCTCATTGAGATTCTTTTATTGCTGATGTATAGGATCCAAGGAATTTATAAAGGGGAACCAATACTCTCCGCCATTTTGATTTCACTGCCGTGTAAATCGTATGCAACGGCAGCCATCTTTGATTGTCACTCATGGAGGTTGAGTTATTGTACCTCAGGCATTTTATGGCTCAGCGTGCCTCACTTCGAGAGTCTTCGCAACGGATAAGCGGAAAAATTGGCATACTTTAATCAGAGCAAGTCGCAATACACGCTACTTAAAACGCAGACACAGTTTGCGCATGAAACAAAATACACATGCTGTATATGCGTCAAGTGAAGATTTACGCGATCTGCTTGGATATCAAGCCAGACTCCGAATACATCCGGAAGTACAATAACTCTTCTCCATGAGTGACACAAGATGGCGGAGAAAACTGGTTTCGAAAGTCCTTGGTAGGATCCCACAAGGTTCTGGGTGTGGGGATTCAGCGGTTATATAGAGTGGAACCTTGTTAACACAAAATCACTGGGGCAAGTTTGTGTTATCACTATTTTGTGTTATCCAACTCAATTCATATAGGAAATTAATACTTGGACCCAACACCTATTTTGTGTTATCAGGGTTTTTAATAGACTTTGTGTTAACGAGGTTCCACTGTACTTATCTTCACAGCTCCAAACACACTTTTGAAAATAAGGATGTGAGCTTTGGACAAAGAATCTAATGATGGTTTCATGAAGTCAAGAAGGCATGCATGCAGTAATTTATTGGACATTTCAAACAAAAATCCATGGTAGGAGTTGCATTGACAAACAATTGGCCCTGCACTTTGAAGTTTAAATAATCAAGGTCAGGGTAGGGAGGGAGGGAAAACAACATTACAGAAGGTCAATGTTAAAATTGCCCATTGGATATGACAATAAACAAAAATACATAGTGGGGTGGCATTTACAAGTAATGGGCCCTACAATTTGGATTTTTGTTTACATTGACCAATAAATGGATGGAGGAGCCTTCTTTAAATCGAGGAGGGAGCCTATCGTCAGCAATTAAGAAGACTGAACACTTCAACAATTCAACCCCGTGACAGCTCGATCAGAAAAGTCTAGATGCAAAGATTTATATTATTTCAACTTACTGGTGTGTGTCCTTAAAATTGTATTGAATTTTCCCACTAACCACAAGCAACAGAAAAGTAAGGTAAGAATCATAGCCAGGAAAAAGAAGCATTGATGCACTCATACTGCATTAATTACCACATTGCATTTATTGCATAGAAAATTTTGTACATAATTAGCACATAATCTGCAAGATAATCGCAGTGAGAAAATCTTGGATTTTACCTGGTGACTTTTAGTGATTTGCAATGGTAACTGTAACAGACACTCCCTGACTAACCCAAAAAGCTACCACTTGCCTAAATCTGCACATCAAGATGAAAATGCAGCATGTGCATTGCAGATATATTGCAAGTTACTACCTTTTCCCTTTTCTTTTTCATAACCTAAGGCAGTATCAACTATATTAAACATGTGTAGATACAACTTTTTAATATGGGATTTGATTGAAGTGAAATTGTATGTTTAATGGAAGTATCTGCTGTACTTTATAAATGCGGATACTGCGTTTTTACTTTGTGGGGCCGAAATGCTTAACATTGATAACCCTAATGCTAACCCCTAACCCCTAACCCCAAATTTTAATCCTTTTCATGAAAATAAGGAAAAATACTTGGATACTGGTCATCGAAAAATCCAAGATTCTCTTATTGCAAGATATCCCTTATGTGTAACTGTGGCAGTCCCAAGTTACGCTGTCAGCAAATCCCTCATTATGATGGGCGCGTTGAGCCACTTGTTCCAAACAAACATGCACTAGGAGATTGAATTTGGTCGCATATGGCCATTTTGATTTCATACGGCCACAAATAATTTCACATGGATTCACTGAATCCAAAATAGTTTCTGCTAGCTGATAGCCTATTCAGTTGATATAAATTAGTAAGCATCTTTGCAAATGATTTGAATAAAATGTTAAAATTTTCATTTTAAGTTAATTTGTTAAGTTAAATCCATGTGAAATTGTTTGTGGCCGTATGAAATCAAAATGGCCATATGCGACCAAATCCAATCTCCTAGTGATGGCAAGTGTTTCCAATGTATTTAAAGGGGCAATTCATGATCCACTTTTCATCCTCAAGGTCACCTCTATCAAAATTGAGTTTTTCAGCTAGTAAGAATCCCTGACTGGTGGTATACTACAATCTTAAAATCATTTTTTCAAGCATGATTGCATTTTTGAGAAAAGTGAGAAAATGTGTCATAACTTGAAAACGAATGGTCCAAATCAAGTGAAATTTTTGGCATATATTTATGTTTTACTCTTCTTTTTATTTAGCTAGAAAAGAGGTGGGGTTTTGGTCACATCAGAATCATGAATTTCACCTTTAATACCATGTTTACGCTAGGCAAAATTAGAATACATGGAGTCGACTTAAAAATATCGAGCCTCTGCTTTCTGCATGTGTGCTGGTCAACATATAGGCCTGTCTTAACTTTTGCTTTCAAAAGAATACGAGGAGTGATTTATGGAGAATGTGGGATCGGCATGATGCTTTTTGGGGTTGACACACATTGCACAGATTTTCTAATAACGTATCGCCTGGACTACCATAACAAATACAAAAACATCAAAATGTGTTTGCTTGCCCTTCAAAAAATTCTTAAAATTTGGTGGGAGGATCGGCCAGGCTTATTTTTTTTTTGTTGTTGCTATTACAAGCAAACACTACTATAGTTGTTGGATTACATTGGTAAATGAGTACTCGGGAGTTTTGAGCGTACACGTGAATTAAACTACCTTGAAAGTGTACGCTCCTGTCAGAGACCACTGCGTATTTGCTATAGACATGCGTTCACGAATTAAAATCCAACAATTACTCAAACTGAATCAACATACATTACAAAACAATTAAAATACACTTTTACATTTCAGAATGCACACATTTGATAACAAACAAATTTTCACAGATTTTTCAAAAATAAAGTAAGCATTCTTTAGTACAATGAATAGAAAAAACACAACTTTTTTTTGAATTTCCATAATTAGGGTTAAACAGACAAGGGCAAGCAAACAAGAGACATGGGAATGATAATGAATTATAGAGTTTAGATACAACAAATCTTTAATCTTGGTTACATTGGTTCAAGGGATATACTCACACATATTAAAAGTACCTCAAAATTTCAACAAGAGCGGGTAATAAAGCTAATTTTGAAGCTCACTTGGACAAATGTTAGCTCTATTTCTATGAAAAAATATATTAACATGACCCTTTTTTGACGAAAAAATCAGTTCTGAAGCCTCATGTTGGAAAATCTCTGTTGTATATACATACCAATATTTGAGTATCCCCGTCAGTCATTGGTTCCAATATCAATTTATCAAGTACAGTTTACAAGTACAATAGAATATACAGTCGATTTTTTGAGCAAATTCAGTTGAAAGGATCTCAATAGTAAGTACTAATTTGAAAGAATTTATAGCATTAAAGACATTGTTTTTCAATAAAAATTTCATGTCAATGAATACAAACATATAGAAAATATACAAAACGATATGGGTGTACAAAACAACATAATCACTAGATTTATACTAGGCCCTATTTCACTAACATCTAAATCCATCGTAAATGACGAACTTCATCGTAAAAGTGAGAGATTATCGAAAATTTGTGATTGATTTTCCAAAACCGATTTCACTAACATTTTGCGATGAAAAAAATCATCAATTTTGTTTGCAATGATTATGTTATGGATCCTTATGAGCATCCGCTAAAAAAACAGTGCAAATAGAAGTCATCACAAATTCTTGATATCACATGATTTTATTTCGCGCCATATTTGGACGAGATCATCCCAAACTTTGCAATAGGCTCATCCATATAGCTTAAAACTGAAAATAGATGTTAGTGAAATGGAAAAGCCATCGCAAACGATATTTGCGATCGTTGCAAAAATAATGTTAGTGAAATTAGGCCCCAGGACTGGCAGCTTTTCATTTCAACATGAAATAAACCAGATTCTTGTGAAGAGAATAGCTGTGATTTCTTATTTTAAAGGTTTTTTTTTTAAATTATCGAATGGCTTATAAGCTCATAAATATGCAAAGAGCTCACTTAACTCTCAGCAAATCAGCAATGAATAGCATTAATTTAAACTCTGAAAATATCATGATTTACAATAATGTGGCATAATTTGATTTTTTGTAAGATTTTTCTCTGTGATATTAAAAAGTAAAAAAGGAAGAGTAAGGCTGCAATCACATAGAAGTAATTGTAAGTAAGATATTTTGTTATAGGCTCCCGGGGAAGGTACTCGTATTTGAAATCGTCAGGAATTATCTCATCACTAAGAATATGAGAGCCTCCTCTATTTGCGTATAGCGAATATCGTATACCATATACATCTATGTGATCGCAGCCTTAGGGTATTGAATTAATAGCTTGGCAAAGAGTAACTCTTCCATTTTCATCTTGTTGAACATTCGTTTTATTTTATGGCTATATGTATAGGTCTGCCTAAGACCCTGTTCACTTCATTTGATTAATTAAAATTTGATGACCATTGAAAACAACCTTCAAAGTTTGAAACATGTTGAATCATATGAGATAAGAGTTATTTTAGATACATGTGCAATATTTTTTACTATTGCACCATGAACAAAAAGTGAGTGATATCATGCTTAAGCAATAGTAAAAATATATCATTGGGGCAAATTTTAACATTGCAATTTCATTAAGCTTCACCTCGAATAACGATCATATTTGAATTTGACTTCATGATATATTTTGTGTTATATTTGTATAATATACAAATGATGCAGCTTTCAAAACCCGTAAATAATCTTACAAAACCCCGTAAATAGTCTTTCACAAACCAGTAAATAGTCTTTCAAAACCTGTAAATAGTCTTTTTAAAGAACTATTTACGGCTTTTCTCATGGTGGTTGAAACTATCTGAAATCCTCTTATCGGGTTAAACCCAATCAACTTGCTTAAATTTATTCATACAGTATATAATATTTTCTATCTTTGACACTTTAAAAGGAGCTTGGTCCGATTTTTCAAAATTAAGTTTTCAATGTCGAATGAAAGATGACCATGAAAGAGGTGCAAATTTCAGCTAAATCGGTCAAACCGTTCTGGTTTTATGAGCAATCTTGTATTTCTACGTCACTGTGTAAAATTAATTATGGTTACCATAATTTGACACATTTTCACAAAACGGAACATAACTCAGCCATGAAATTTCACATGGGTTATGAGAAAAATGAGCAATATTTTGGTACTAAAATCTCAAAAAGTTTGAAAAAAATTTGAAGCAATCGGACCATGCTCCTTTAAGTCTTCATTCCACTCAAAATCATGACTGTCCCTTCCTTTACACAGAACTAACATCCTGCTTCCTGGGGTTGATTTCTCTAAACAATTACGATGCATCATAGCTATGAAGGGTTTAGCTCATAGTTAGATTGGCTCTCACAAAGACGTACAAACCCTTTATAAGCATACAGTACATCTTAAATTAGAGTAATTTGACACAGGTAAAATTCCAATCCGTCAAGTTAACGATGGGTTAGGTCTCACCATGCATTAACGATACATTTAAATGTTGGTGAGATTGGCCCCTGGACTCCCATTGGACTCATCTAACTCATCTATTCCATGAAGTGTACAACAAGTTGGTGGATATCTCAATGCTCACTTGTGAAGCAGATCTCCATGCTCATTTGTGACACAGATTTTGTTCAATTTCTTTGCTATCTTTAGGCTTCAGTCTCCATTCTGATAACCAAGTGCTTTCTGTCTCTGTGCTGGGCCTATCAGCTGAGACCTAAGTTCTATACTCTGTGAATCCTGAAGTATGCAACAAGTGGCCAATTAACACTTATAAACCAATATGACCATACGAGGAAGTAAATTAGTCCGTATTTTTCGAATCATAACAATATAACAAATCTTGCTGAATATTCAAATGAACTTATGTTTAATGTGTCAGCAACAAAGTTAGCCCAAAATATGGGTAAAATCATGAAAAAATTCATGTTAAAAATATTACGCAGTGATTTGGTCATAATCAATCATAATCAATCACAACTAGTCTCTTACACAATTCAAAACCACTGGTTTACAATGCTGTAGAATATACAAGGAATTTGCTTTAGATCTTTAAAGATTTACAGAGTATAGTACTGTAAACGCCAATATTTTCGCGCTCAGTAATTTTCACGCAAAGCCAATTTTGGACTTTATGGCACATTTTTATTTTCGCGCACGTGAACATTGGCCGAGTATGGAATTTCCTTTGTAACAAATTAATTTTTGCGAAAATATCTGTAGCGCGAAAAATACCACTAATACAGTATCCCTGGGGAGCCTTGGAATGTCTATGGTACTGAGATCTAGATGTGGAGTCCTTGGAGATTTGCATGAGAGCTTTTTTGTTACTTTGTGCTTATCTCAGCTGAGGTTTCCAGCTTCATCCCATTCAAGATCACGAGTTCTTCCTGCCGCTGTGTTAGTTGGGCTCATCTGCACTGGGTGTTGTGAATGATATAGTCCTTGGGATCTGAGTGATTGGGTCTTTGCAAGGGAGTTTCTTATTTATTTTCTGCTATCTCTGAGGCTTCTGCTTCCATGGCATTCAAGATCCTGAGTGCTTCCTGCCTCTGTGTTGGGCTCATCTGCTGGGTGATGTGAACAACAGAGTCCATGGAGACTTCAGGGTTCTTCTGGATCAAGCTGTAGAAGGAAGAATTAACACTCAGTCAATGCTCTGAGATCTAGGAGAGAAAATTAATCGTCATATCGTTATGTGAGTGCAAGAAAGTCTTTTCTGCAATGGCTGCCCTGAGTTATATATAGTTTACCACTGTCACAAGAATGTGATAAATCCATCAAAATTGCACTGTCTTATGTCAGTGGTTCTTGAAATGGTTCTTCAGGTGATGATAAGAACCATTTCAAGAACCACTGACCCAAGACTGGAGATTATACAGTGTGCAATCCAAATTTATGACAAATGGCAGTTATTGCAGATACCACTTTCTTGCACTCACATGATGAAATATGCACATGGCTGAGGGCAATGATGCAAAATATCCCCAAGGTGACTGTTACGGTAGATTGTGAGTGTACTATTCAGTGCCCGACATCAAAGATTTAGTGCAATAGTAGGCCCATGGTCTTCAGTCACCAAAACAATATACAGACTCCCAAAAAAGTATCGTCTCACTTCGAAAAAATGGCTCGTACGCAAATATGGAACCCACAAACGTTATTTGAAGATTATGTGTACAAGCGCTGGAATTTCAGCTTTCTTTTTGACACCCTATTTCTGACAATTGACTGAAAAAGAATTAAGTTATGAACTTTTAAAACCCCTCGAGGTCAATATAAAAAAGTAGCAAATTTCATTTTTCGCACAGTGCAAAACATCCGCTTAGATACCAACTGTACAAGCTGTGGTATTGATTTCATTAACTGACGTGTAAATAACACCATTGCAATTATTGCCACATTTTGTACTGTGCGATAAATGAAATTTGCAACTTTTTTTTAATCGACCTCGAGGGGTTTAAAAATTCATAACTTCTTTCTTTTTCAGTCAATTGTCCCGCCATTACAAACAAATTGACAATATATACATCCGAACGAAACATGAATTTCCAGACGGTAAATGTGTTTGCACTCCTTGGCCTACATGCCTTTGTACGGCCCTGCCACTGGACCATACTCAAGAACGACCCTGTCCAGCATGACTCCAACTTACCCTCTGATCTGCTGTATAACCTGGTCTCTCTGGATGGCCTTGATATTCTCCACAATCCCGGGGGGACCGCTCGAAGAAAAAGGTGGTACGCATGCTCGTCACAGCACCTCAAAATCTGACACTAAATGTCGAAATCATGTACAGCAAATTTGACCTATTAATGGCGTAACACATTAAAATGGACCCCTACCGACGTAACAACGCACTAATTTCTGCCATAAAAGCATGAATAATACATTGGAAGCCTTTTCTATAGTTATTTCTTGAAATTTTAGAATATTTGGCGAAAAAGTGACTCTAAAGTAGAAGATATCGTAAAAAGACGACCCATTATCGAAAGTTACCCTGAAAAGGCACCCCTTTTTCTAAAGACGTCGACGACGCCAATTGGGCAAAATCCAACCCCTTTTTCGACGTTTTTTCTGAAGAGTATGCGTACCAGTTTTTTCTTCGAGCGGCCCCTCGGGCCACAATCACAGAGTTGCCAGTTTATCTAACTTACCCTCTGATCTGCTGTATAACCTGGTCTCTCTGGATGGCCTTGATGTTCTCCACAATAACAGAGTTGCCAGTTTCTTCTTCTTCCTTCTCCTTTTTCAACAGCCACTCACAAACAGCCATGTTGTCCTCCCACATATAAGACTGCAATCAATTATAAGTTTGTTATGTAAGTGTGAAGTAGATATAATTATTGCTTTTGTTCAATTAGAACTACAATCTTGGCCAAACATACTTGGAACATTTTTGCATATCAATAGTGCAGTTATGAATGCCTACCCTGCAGATCAGCGGGAAACCAGGCGTTAAGGAAGAGAGAGAGAGTACTAGTTATGAATGCAATGGAGTATAAAGCTGGTTTCAGACTTGCCTGTCGTGTGGTCGTACGACCAGCGTCAACAATTTAAAGTGCGCAAACTCAACCTTGTCGCATCTCAAATATATTGCTTGGCATACGACAAGCCGATATATCAATTACTCTGTTGAGATGGTCGCAACGACACATTATTTTGAGTTGGAATAAATTTAACTTTTCTTGCGACAGACCATTGCGGAAATATGCAAATGTGTCATGCTACAATACGACAACTATAAATTGCAAATGTTTGGTCCTCTGCCGTAATGTCATGTGCTGCAACGACAGCTAGTCTGAAACCAACTTTAGGTTCAAGTTTATGAGGACTCAGTTTCTCTACCTCTCTCTCCCAGGACCTCTTTCCCAAACTATCCAATGTTGTGAAGAACACATGCACACACAAGTTCTTAAAGATATATGTCTCTTCACAATATTACACAGGGGAGCGAGAGTTTATCTCTCTCGCTGTCCCAGGACCTCCCTCTCCACTATCCAATGTTGAGAAAAACACATGCACACACCACATTTTTAAAGATATATCTCTTCACAATATTGCACAGAGCTGGGAGCGGGACTGAGTTTATCTCCCTCACTGTCCCAGGACCTCCCTCCCCACTATCCAATGTAGTGAAGAACACATGCACACACCACATTTTCAAACATATATCTCTTTACAACATTACGAAGAGGAGTGGGACTGAGTTTATCTCCCTCGCTGTCCCAGGACCTCCCTCTCCACTATCCAATGTTGAGAAAAACACATGCACACAAAGTTTTTAAAGATATATATCTCTTCACAATGTTGCACAGAGCTGGGAGCGGGACTGAGTTTATCTCCCTCGCTGTCCCAGGACCTCCTTCCCACACCATTCAATGTTGTGAAGAACACATGCACACCAATTTTTTAAAGATATATCTCTTCACAATATTACACTGGGGAGCGGGACTGAGTTTATCTCCCTTGCTGTCCCAGGACCTCCTTCCCCACCATTCAAATTGGTGTGCAGCTTATATGCTGTGGATTCAATTTTTTTTACCCCTGGTGTGCGGCTAGTATTCTGGAAATTACGGTATTATTATTGTGTTTGGACAAACACTACCTTAAACCAACCATCCAAGATTGGTGTTAGGGGCGCACCATTACTTTTTCGGGGGGCTTGGGTTCGGGGTTGAAATTTTTTGTTCGCGCCCCATTCGGGACCAAATTTTTTTCCTGGAAATTATTGTTTTTCTGCCTATTCCATGTTCAGGGGGGAATTTTTTTTCCTGCTTGTGGAGCTGTGGAGGAGGAATTTTTTTTCAAAAAACTTCCTGCTCCCCCCTGGAAATCTAATGGTGCGCCCCTTACTTAACTTACGTTGACAGTGCCCATGTCTTCAGTGAATATACGTCTCATCATAGAATTGATTTCTCCCTGAGATAATTTGTCCGTAATTTTGCTGATCTTTCTGAATACTTTGTTTTCCAATAGCAGTCGACGCAGACGCCAGTAGAAAAACTTACGTGAAGTGCGCCACTCGAGTACATCCTGTGATTGGCAAGAAAAAAAGTGCAAATGTCAAGAAGATGGGATTGAAAGAACAAAAGTAAGGTTAAGGTATATGAAAGTGTGTCACTCTACAAGATTAGTTTTGAAAAAGTATACTTTAGGTCCCATCAAAAACAATACCCTAACCCTAACCCTAAATTAAACCTAACCCTAACACTAACCTTAAACCCTAACCCTAAAATTCCGGATGGGACCAAAAGTACACATGGTCCTCATTTTATTATTTTTCCCACATGTCTTTATAATAATATTTGTCCTGAAGAAGTCAGAGCTACTCCTGACGAAAGCTTGACAGTTCAAAACTTGTCCGGCGGCGAACCCGTTAAAATCTACCAATTGTCATGAATTCCCGTCGTAAAAGCCTTTCTCAAAATTAAAAAAAAAATTGTAGTTTATCTTAACTCGACCTTTTATGACCCTTGACCATTATGATATATGACCTTTGACCTTTACAATAAATGAGGGTCAAATTCAGACTGATCCATTTCACTCGGCAACGTCTCGTAAAAAATAGAAAAGTCCCCCCTCCCTCCAACATGATGCTTGATATAACATTCACTTATAACTTGTTTCTCCTGTATATGATCTGCCCTATCATGAAGGTCAGCAAAATGGTCTACAATGGCCCTCCCCCTCCCTACCGGTGCATAGATTTAACATTGCCACTTGATATAACTTACACTGATGACTTGTTTTTCCTGCATACGGCCTGCCCTATCATGAAGGTCAGCAAAATGGACGGCCACAGTATGGTAAATCGGAAACAACTTTTCTTCCCGGTCTTTGAGCTGCTTTTCAAGTTCTAAAAAGAAATGAAATGGTTCATTTAACGAAATAGTTTCCTGACTGAATATGTCATTTATCCAGAAATTACATATAAAAAGATCCTGATCAAGCAGTATCGACTGTATTTACAAACACCCGAAACCCTCGCTGTACTTTGATTAACACTAAATAGGCAGACCTCTTCACATCATGAATTATATACATCAGGTGCTTGCGTAGCTGAATACAGCAGAAGCAGCATGCGGCTTAAGTGTAACTTGCACATCAGTATCTGACTTGTGTGTGGGATTACCATAATTTGTAGATGAAGAAAAACATATTTAGTGAAAATCCAAGTATACACACCCTCACTAGCTTTATGCCTCTGTCTTCTTTGTGCAAGTTGCCTTTGTTCATTTTCTCAATTTAAATGATCAATTGGTCTGACAAACACTACTTATTGATATTCAAATACACATCCTCATCCCTATGGTACACACCCCAATTTACTAGCTTTCTCTTCTTAAAGTTACCTTTGTTCATTTTCTAAATGATAGATGTACATTTAATACATCTGATCAACACCAACACTACCTGCATGGTCTTTCATACCTACACACTCAGCTAATACTTGTACGCACCGTTGGGGTATGTGGATGTTGCTAATTATGTACCTTGTACACTCCCCTAATACTTGTAAACACCATTAACCGGTGTGTGTGTGTGGGTGGTATGTGGATGTTGCTAATTATGTACCTACACACTCCCCTAATACTTGTAAACACCATTAACCGGTGTGTGTGTGTGTGTGGGTGTGTGGGGGGATGTGGACATTGCTAATTATGTAAACTTGATTTTTTACAATCGAATGGGGACCTATTGATAAAACAACATACTACAGTAAACTTCCCAATTTATGCAACAGCAGACTGGTCTGTATGTCAACTGGGGACTATTAAGGAACCAATATAGTGTCTGGGTGGATTCTATTGACCCAGCCTGGTGGTGTTCATAAATGCTCCTACCCCTCCACACCTTAGGTACACCTCCCAACTTACTAGCTTTCTCTTCTTTGTTAAGGTTGCCTTTGTTCATCTTCTCAACGATGGATTTACATTCCGGATCAATACGTCTCATCAACACCACCTGGTCTTTCACACACACACACCCACCCCACACACACCTCCTACACCCAAATGCCCATCCACCCCTCCATATCCATACTTACTAGCTTTCTCTTCTTTGTTTAGGTTGCCTTTGTTCATCTTCTCAACGATGGATTTACATTCCGGACCAATATGTCTTATCAACACCACCTGGTCTTTCACACACACACCCACCCCCCCATGCACCCACCCCACACACACCTCTTACACCCCCAATCCCCATCCACCCCTCCATATCCCTACTTACTAGCTTTCTCTTCTTTGTTGAGGTTGCCTTTGTTCATCTTCTCAACGATGGATTTACATTCGGAATCAATTCGCCTCATCAACACCACCTGATCTTTCTTGCGGAATTTGATCTCGACAGTTCCTTCTGCTTCAAGAATACCACCTCTGAAAATTTCAAGACATTGATGATAATAAATAACACAAAGTTGTGTATTTTGGTAGATCAACTACAAATCATGCACCATCTTAATATATCTCAAGTGTAAAAAGCTCCTCATGCCCATGACATATTACAAGATACAGCTGGTGTCTTGTTTAGACACTACTAGTACTAGGATGCTAACCAAATGATAGCAATATAACTATTTTTTTTGACTTAGCATCCTCATTAGCGTTTAGCTAAACGCTAGTTTCGTCTTTCGCCATGGCATCAGTGGGTGAAAAAAAGCATATATTGGTCCGTTACCTTGAACCACTTCAAAACTCCCAATTTGGTGCAAAATAGCACCCACCTGCTTACAGTTATACATATTGTGGGTTGGTAGTTGGGTCTATATATTATCCCATGTGTTCTTCAAACTTCCCATTGGGTGTAAAATAGCACCTACCTGCTTTCTCTATCAGCATACAACTCCATATATTGTGGGTTGATAGTTGGGTCTATGAAAACCCAAGAGCCGCCTCTGAGCTCCCTATTGGTTGTAAAAGAGCACCTACCTGCTTTTTCTATCAGCATACAACTCCATATATTATGGTCTAGAGTTGGATCTATTACCACCCAAGAGCCCACTTTAAACTCCCCATTGGGTGTAAAATAGCACCTACCTGCTTTCTCTATCAGCATACAGCTCCATATATTGTGGGTTGATAGTTGGGTCTATGACAACTCATGAGCCGCCTCTGAGCTCCCCATTGGGTGTAAAATAGCACCTACCTGCTTTCTCTATCAGCATACAACTCCATATATTGTGGTCGATAGTTGGATCTATTACCACCCAAGAGCCCACTTTAAACTCCCCATTGGGTGTAAAATAGCACCTACCTGCTTTCTCTATCTGCATAGAGCTCCATATATTGTGGGTTGATAGTGGGATCAATGACAACCCAAGAGCCGCCTCTCAGTTCCCCGTTGGGTGGAATGTACACCATGACTGGCTGTTTGTATTCACATAAGGCGTCTACTATATAGGATCCGTACTTGAGAACTTGCTCATACATATCTATAGAGAAGAAATATGATGGTAAAATTATCGGTAAGTGACAAAATCTAGTCAAAATCATGCATGATTTATTGAATCGAAACAGATGTGGTTGAGGAATCTCTTACAAATTTATTAGTTAATGAAAGGTTTTTAAGAGGATTATCTGTGAGCATATTTTCCAATCATTGTCACATATACAATATTTTGGTCATTCTGGTAGATTTTAACTTAGAGAAAACCTCAAAGGATACAATTCACCTTATTCTTATATTGATATTTTCTTGTATAAATGGTCACACATGAAATCAAGTCACTTTCCAATTAATAGTCATTTTGCTATACGTTTGTGGTGACTAAGCATTGCAAATAGAGGCTCAAAGGAGAACTGGCACCAAAAAAGGATATGCTTTGTGAATTCAATTGTGGTCCAAAGTTGAATCTTGGGAATTGAAATTTGACAAACTTGAGGCTCTTTAATGCACATTTGGTATATATAAATGATGGTTTTTAGTTCAAAGGGTATTTGAAAAGGGTTTCTGAAATATGGTGAAATGGGAGCCTTACAGGAAATTTCAAAAAGATGATCTCAAAGGTGGCTGGTACATCCATGTATCACTTTTTCAAGGTGAGTCCCCAACCCTGATGGTTCTTTTTACTTTCCAAACTTAAAAATACCACTTCTGCTGGTTTCAACTTTCCTCAAATACCTACACAATAATTTTGTATGATATCACATGCTAACACAGAAAAATAAATGTCTTTCGAACCACAACATACCCATGCTAACATTTTCAGGTGTTTGAGGGTTCAATTCCCTATTATTTGGTCTACCATTCCATCATCTGTCAGAAATGAGCTCATTACACATAACCTCAGTACCTTTAAATGTAGTCTCAAAGCATACTTCACAGGAAATAATATGAATAAAATCTCACAACTTGACCGTATATGAACTTTGCCCTTGGTATGTGACCTTTGACCTCATCCACAAACAGACCAGTTTCGTATGTCCCATAATGCATCTTGAAAGTACCGTAAACGCTCAGTTCACCATTATTATTACCTTCTGCTCAAGATGCATTATGGGACATACGAAACTGGTCTATTAAGGTTGCCATATTTTATCCAAAAACCAAGTTATCTTTCAATCAGATATCGACCTTTCAATTGGGTCTAATTTGTTATTTTCGCATCTCACAACCTTTATTATCTTATGACCTTTGTATGTGACCTTTGACCTCATCAACATACAAGGGTTACCATGTTGCACCTACCACCCACATTTGGTCACAAGCTATTATAGTATGCAGACGTTTTAGGCAAATGCTGATTAGTTTGTCATTTTCAACTGATCTTACAACTGATATGACCTTGTATGACCTTTGACCTTTGGTAAGTGACCTTTGACCTCATCAACAAATGACAGTTGCCATGACCTAAATTTGCAGAAGTTACATGAACATTTTAAAGGGGCAATTCATGATCCACTTTCCACCCTCAAGGTCACCTCTATCAAAACTTATTTTTTTAGCTTATAAGAATCATCAACTGGTATATGTTACGACCCCCAAACCATTCTTTCATATGTGCTTGCATTTTTGAGAAAAGTGAGAAAATGTGTCATTTTCTAATTATTATCGGGGAACATAGTAATTACAACACAGTAGCCTATGGGGATTTTCAAGATGCTGAAAAGCTTTTAACTTGAAAACGAATGGTTGGAATCAAGTGTTATTTTCAGTATATATTTATGATGTACTCTTCTTCTTATTTAGCTAGAAAACAGGCAAGGTTTTTTTTGTCACATCAAAATCATGAATTGCACCTAAGCCTTTTCACAACAACAACTACAACAGTCAACAAAGGACAATGTTGTACTCCACAAGTATATGACAGAACCCCTTCCAGTTTTCCAAACCTGGGGGATACAAATGGAGTAATTTCTGTGTCACAGTATGTTTACAAGGGGGTCATCAGATATGGGAGGGGCAGGCACATGACTCCTATATTTGGGTCTTTCATACCTTTCATTCCCCCTGAGAAGCCTCGCCAGTTGGCAAACACAATAAGAGGTAGCTGTTCTCTGTTAAAGTCTTCAATAGCTTGTGCTGTCTTGAATGCCGAGTCTGGGAACCATACCATACCAGCCTGTGCTAGAGACTAAATACAAACATACAAATAAACACAATGAGAGGTAACTGTTCTCTGGTGAAGTCTTCAAAAGATTATGCCATACCAGGCTGTGCGTACATTTTCACTAGAGGCATATACAGCATGTGCATTTTGTTTCACACACAAACCGTGTCTGCGTTTAGTAGCATGTATTGTGACTTGCTCTGATCAAAGTACGCCAATTTTCCCGCTAATCCGTTGCGAAGACACTCGAAGTGTGACACGTGGAGCCGTAAATGACAGAAGTACAATAACTCGCCCTCCATGAGCGACAATCCAAGATGGCTGCCTTTTCATAGGATTTACACGACGGTGAAATCAAAATAGCAGCGAGTACCGGTTCCCCTTTTTAAATTCCTTGATCTGACCGCAACATCACATGCTGATATACTTCTTAAAGGGACTGGCATTGATTCTTTGCACTACTTTTTTACCTACATATTTTTTACTTGAATCGATAGGACATGTTATAGTAATATATCCTACAAGCAGTTTTCCATGATTTTGAGGAATATTGGAGAAAATTGCAATTATTTACCTATAATTTTTTCGCTGGCAAAAAACAGTTGTGTAAAAGCAGTGTTTCTAGTTTGAAAACTTTAAAAAATCTTGTTTCTACACCTGTGATGTCCAAACAAATTATTTTTGATATTGTTTCTCTTTTAATATGTGTAAAATTATCTCCAGGAGCTTTGTTTGATCTTTTATCTGGTAAATCCATCTGAGGTACAAACTTAGGATTTAGGAAACATAGGATTGTCACACCACCATCAATAAAATGATATATTGCAAATTAATTTTCTCTCAATTTGAACCATTTGTGTGTAAATTTTCACACTTTTTGGGGGTTTCACTATACTTTTAAGCTTTATTTAGAGCATTTCCATCAGTTTTTAATTCTAGTTGGAATCTAGGCTAGTCCCTTTAACTCTGCTATTATGGACACCATTTGAAGATTTGAAGATGTAGATGACAAGGTGTTCCATAATATGACATATGGCAGCATGCTAATGCAACTTTCTTAGTTCACTTGGCAAACACCTTCTCCTTCACAGCTATTTAGTTTCATACTCACCTTGGCCTCAGAATCTGGGTTGCCAGGGTCAGCTGGGATGTCTAAATGGACTATCCTTGTTTCCACGGCAACCACACCAACTGGAATACCACCAAGTCTGAAAAGAATACCAAACACATCAGCAAGACAAACATTTATTATTAAGATTCAGAAATATCTGCAACACAAAATATAAGGCCCTAGGTAAAATCTCAGTGGGGCAGCTCTATACTTCGATCACCACTAAATAGTCAGGAATTAACGGGTTTTCTTCATCTGTCGGGAATCAATGGGTTTTCTTCATCCAAGGTAATCCCACTCAAACGTGTCATTGCGCGAGTCACACGTGAGGGGTGCGGGGGTGTGTGGGTATTAAGTACAAAAGGGGTTATGGGGACATACCAAATTCGGGTGGCAAAATCAGGCTCTCTGGTATTTCAATAGCACCATTTTTAATTGCCCCCTTTATCTTGCCAAATGGTGCAAATTTTGACATTTCTTCTCAAAACTTAAGATAATATTGCCAAAAGAGTGCCAATTTGGGCAGAAAAAATGTGGTTATTGATTAAATTTGACTCAAAATTTGGGAGATTTGGTATATGGATGAATCCCTTTTTCTTGAAAACTGGTATTTGGATTGGTGGCTTTTCAATTTTCCCTATCCAAACCAAATTTGAGTACCCCCACCCCGGCTTCTCCTGTTTGTGCTGTGTTCAGCTGTGCACACACTTCTCTGTATCAATTCAAAAAGTGCAGATCAAAGTATAGATAGCACCCTGATTTGCCACTCATATCCAACACAAACATCTAACATTTGAATAATTTTAATTTTCTCAATATCCACATGCACATCGCACAGAACACTTGATTTACTCACATCACACACATTTACACCCACCCCCCCATTCACCACTACACTTAACAGGGCAATATTACACAAAGATAAATACATGATCCACAATTAAACTTCAATTTGCTGCAAAATCAAAAAATAAATTTGTTGTTTAATAAGTCCATGAAATAGAGGATTGGATTGAGCAAACTTTCTGCTCTGTGTATGTTTGATATAGTAGGCACTGTCTTTAGTTATGAAAGACTACAATCAATATTGATAAATTTGAAAGAATCATTCCAGTAAAAGAAAGTAGTTTGCACCACACATTATGAAATTAATAATTTTGAATATACTAAGATCTTAAGGAATTATAAAGGCTTAAGATCTCCATAAATGAATCCATACCAAAGAAACTACTTTGCCATTTATATGAGAGTGAGCCCACCCCAGAGTTTTCCTTACTTTGCGCGTCCAGTGACTACAGTCTGTGCCCATCCTGCCAGGATCTCCATGAACGAGTCCTTGTCAAAGAATCCGCTCTGCCACTTGTTGATGTTATCCGGATCCGGGCGTCCTGCCAGCATGTCTCTAGGATCATACGGTGTCTTGGTAGGCCAGAATTCAATCTCTCTGTCCACTGGGTCCACACTTGGAATGATAGGAACATCTGCATTTTGACTCTGAAACATATATCAACAGCATGTTTGGATTAAATGCAAAACTAGATCTCAAGAATCTCTTGCACAAAAGAGTGGAAAAAACCCAGAAACTCCACATCAGGAAATGAGGGAAGGTGCTTGGCTCAGAAAATGTTATGCTTTACCTGTAATTCAGCTATCAACAACTCACTGTATCTCTTTACAGGAGCGTACCGTTGTTGATTCGTGATGAATCCACAGTTGATATTCAAATTAGTGTGTCACGCATGGCACGGCATTAACGTAAGTGTGTTTACCAGTACACAAAAGTCAGCGCACTGCTCATCGCGCGTCAGGCACTTAAGTACGTGTAAAAGCCCGGTGCTTGGGAGAAATTGATAATGTCAAAGCAGCAAACATTCACAAACTAGAACTTGGTTTCAGATATGCTAAATATTTTTATGAAGATGAGTAAGCCTATCTGTTAAATTGAAAACATTTAGAATTGAATTCATATGTTTCCAGGAAGATTTTTGTTGTAGAAAAGGTATTAAAACACTCCACAGAGTTGTTCATCGCGAATCAACTACTCTGCATCAGATGCATCGGCGTATTTTAATCACGCAAGCCACCCTTGCGCCATAAACATACGCAGACGCATGGATGCATCGTTGTTGATTCATGATGAACAATCCTGTGGTGTGTTTGAATACCTAAATATATAATGAGATTCCTTAATATGGGCTGAATGCTGCAATATTTGGCATAACTGTATTACTCTTTCTCAAATATGGTTTACAACTTGGACCTCAAGGAACCCCTTACCTTAAGCATATAGGACAGCCACTTGAGTAGGCATACTAGTGAGCTGTTTTCAAAATTCGGACTAGCGAGCCTATTTCTAAATTCGGACTAGCGAGCCTATTTAAAAATTTGGACTAACGAACATGTTTTCAAATTCGGACTATAACAAGCTGTTTCTAAAATCTGGACTGGCGAGCCGTTTTTCAAATTCAGAGTAGTGAGCTGTTTTAACAATTCGGACTGACGAGCTTATTTTCATATTCGGACTAGCCAACCTTCGGACTAGTGAGTTGTTTTTGGACTAGCAAGCCTTTTCCAGGGTATATTTTCCCCATTGAATTACGTCTCTGATTAGCGAACATTCGGACTAGTGAGCCTTCGAACTAGCAAATTGTCGGACTGACGAGCGCACCCCATGCCTATAGCGTTATAGTCAGGAACCCCTTACCTTGGGCATATAGGAAAGCCACTTGAGTAGAATGCATACAGCGTTATAGTCGGGAACCCCTTACCTTGGGCATATAGGACAGCCACTTGAGTAGAATGCCTACAGCGTTATAGTCAGGAATCCCTTACCTTGGGCATATAAGACAGCCACTTGAGTAGAATGCCTACAGCGTTATAGTCATCTCTAGCTACATCATGTGACACTCCATTATTGAACATGATCTGGACCCCTCCAAGCTGACTGTTAGACGTGTACACCTCTTGGCCAAGTACCTAAACAAAACATAACATATTACATTGTCATGTGAGTGCAAGAAAGTCGTATCAGCAATAGCTAGCCTTACGTTATAAATTTGGATTGCATACTGTATGACCTCCAGTCTTGGGTCAGTGGTTCTTGAAATGGTTCTTCAGGTGAATGGTGTTTCAGGTGACACCATCACCTGAAGAACCATTTCAAGAACCACTGACATAAGACAGGAACATTTTGAGGGATTTTTTACATTCTTGTGACAAGGTGTAAAATAAAGATAACTTAGGACAGCCATTGCAGATAAGACTTTCTTGCACTCACATGATGACATTATATGCAGAAACCACACAACTAAATTTTTGTAGCAGCCAACATTCTGGGATGCCAGTTGGCAGCCAGAAAATAAACCTTGCCAAAAGTATTGTCTTAGAAAAGATAAGTAGATATTTTTATCTAAAATTTGAAGTAAATTCTTATAATTGTATTAGTATTAAATCATTCATGATGAAAAATGTTTGTTTGTGCCATTTTGTATGATTTTTAAGGTTTTTGAGGAAACTGGGCATCTTTGTGTAGCATTATTTCCAAGTGGCCATGGGCACACCCAAACTGATATATGATTTTGACTAGCTACACCTCAAAATCTGTACCCAAACAATTTATTTTTATGGATTCATATATGGAGATACATTAATTGTAGAAGCCGAAAAAAAGAGTTTGGCAAAAGGACATTTGGTATGTAAAGTGTTTGGTAAGATATTTACTGGTGTGGATCCTCTGTATAATTGGGGGGGGGAAGGGGGTTGTACCTTGTTGAGGGCTGCTGCGCCAGTAAGTATGATATGTGAATTTTCCACCTGGACAATTCTCTGTCCCAGCCTTACTATATAGGACCCTATGCCTATTGCACGACATGTAACCTGTAACGAAACAAAACAATTGCTGATCAGATTCATTACGAAGGGTGAATAAATGTTGCACTATTTCAGTTACACCCTGGTCACATAACCACCAGTCGCCGACCGGTGTCTGATAAGTGGAAGGAAGCTGCAACGCCGGTATGACATCGGTGAATGCTTACGAGCTCTTACGGCGCCCAGTCGGTGGTTATTAGACCATAACTGAAGACATCATATACAAGCCACAAGGTTTTTAACTCCGAATTAAATTCTTGCGGCATGCTTACGGCGTCTCTACGGCTTATGGACACCATCCGGTGAAATCTACCTGGTATGAGGCCATAAACACATCGTAACCTCGCTGCGAGGTTATGTGACCAGGGTATTAAGCTCATACAACTATTAAATTCCAAACAAACAAAGCAAAATTAGAATCACAATTGCACCTTTTTGTCAAGACCTGACCATTGATTAGCCCCTTAAAATATTGAGAGTTACAATCTCATTGTAGGCCCTAGATGTGCCGCCTGCAATCATACCTGACTATTGATTAGCCCCTTACCATATTGAGAGTTACAA
>JXSR01S048180.1:33643-47313 GCA_000969725.1 Ophiothrix spiculata
CCTGACTATTGATTAGCCCCTTACCATATTGAGAGTTACAATCTCATTGTAGGCCCTAGATGTGCCGCCTGCAATCATACCACTACCACGTAGATTTTCTACCCCAAGTCCGTCCTCACGACCTGCAAAAGAATCAAGAAATAATCTTAAGGCACGGTTCCCAATTCATGACGGAATGTCTTCCGACATACGAAAGGGCTTGACGGAAGAGGCATGACGAAATGTATTTTGAGTCATGACGCTAAAATATTAGGAAAAACGCATAACTGCCTTCTTTGAAGTGGTCTATATAATAATAGAGGCTCTGGTGCAATTTTTCTGCATCATTCAATACACTATAATACATCTATCGTTGAATCATGACTCAATATTTCTCTGCATCATGATGCAAGACAATTGCATCAAGCCCTTTCGTATGACTCAAAAGCTTTCGTCATGAATTGGGAACCGTGCCTAACCACAACAAAAGTATTGAAATAAGAGTGACTTGTACTTAAAACTCTTAGGATATATTGGTCAGTGCTACTGGGATGAGTAGAAGAGGAGGAAAGGGAAAGGGAAAGCTTTGCTACCATTTAATTGGTCACAAAGACTGGAGACGTGAAAGAAATGGGAAATGGGAAGGAGGAAGGGAAGATTGGATGGGATTCTATATGTGGGAAGGGGTAGCAGAGGTACAGATGTGGAGCAAAAGAGGGGGTAGCAGAGATTATAAATTGAGGAAGGGGTTTGGGGGAGGGAAGTCTTACCAATGATATGGTGATCTTATATCTGGACTCCTCTTGATCTTCAACCAGCTCTCCCTTCTTCAAAGAGTTATCAACCATCAGCTTCTTGTAGTCTGGTGGTGTGAGGTACGTGAGTGCTACATGGGGTATGGGAGGGAAGTCTTACCAAAGATATTGGTGATCTTGTATCTGGACTCCCCCTGATCTTCAAGCTTCTAGCTTCTTGTAGTCAGGTGGTGTGAGGTACTTAAGTGCTACATGGGGTATGGGGGAGTCTTACCAATGATATCTGTGATCTTATATCTGGATTCCCTTTGATCTTCAACCAGCTCACCCTTCTTCAAAGAGTTATCAACCATCAGTTTCTTGTAGCCTGGTGGTGTGAGGTACTTGAGTGCTAAATGGGGTATGGGGATGTCTTACCAATGATATCATGATATCCGTGATCTTTTATCTGGAATCCCCTTGATCTTCAACCAGCTCTCCCTTCTTCACAGCGTTATCAACCATCAGCTTCTTGAAGTCCGGTGGTGTGAGGTACTTGAGTACTACATTAAGTATTGGGGAGTCTTACCAATGATATCCGTGATCTTATATCTGGACTCCCCTTGATCTTCAACCAGCTCTCCCTTCTTCACAGAGTTATCAACCATCAGCTTCTTGTAGTCTGGTGGTGCAAGGTACTTGAGTGCTACATGGACTATGGGGGAGTCTTACCAATGATATCTGTGATCTTTTATCTAGACTCCCCTTGATCATCAACCAGCTGTCCCTTCTTCAAAGAGTTATCAACCATCAGCTTCTTGTAGTCTGGTGGTGTGAGGTACTTGAGTGCTACATGGGGTATGGGGGAGTCTTACCAATGATATCTGTGATCTTATATCTGGACTCCCCTTGATCTTCAACCAGCTCTCCCTTCACAGAGTTATCAACCATCAGCTTCTTGAAGTCTGGTGGTTTGAGGTACTTGAAGTCCTAAATGGGGTATGGGAGGGAAGTCTTACCAATGATATCCGTGATCTTGTATCTGGATTCCCCTTGATCTTCAACCAACTCTCCCCTCACCGAGTTATCAACCAAGAGCTTCTTATAGTCTGCAGGTGTAAGGTATAGATACTTGAAACCCTGCGAAAACAATTGGAAATAAATCAGTTTCTCAATACAGGTTTTCACATTTATTTTTAAGTATCATATTTACTTGATTTCAAATTTCTCCTGAAATATAATTTTGCCATATGCTGGTCAAAAAATGCATTGTTACTAACATTGGATTGGTTTTGTCTTGATCTGTGCACAGTAGTCACTTACCCTGGATAAAATGGAGTACAATGTTAGAACAACATCCCAAATACCTTTTATAACCTTGTCGTGAGGTTTATGACGTGTTTAAAACATCATACTGGGTTGAAATTCAGCCGACACCGACCGGAGACAACTTGATATCAGCCGGTGACCGGACAATGTCTGTATAGAGACCGGGTGGTTTCCTTGATCTGAAAAGACCCCATGCCGCAAGCATTTAACTCACAAGTCAAAACCTAATGGTTACCTTATGAATGGTGGGCGACCAATAGACAACCAGGCATCGCAAACATTCCCCGATGTCATACCAATATTTCGGCCTTGCGGCTCTCTTTTGATTACCAGACAGCAGTTGGCAGACGGCTGTTATGTGACTATACATAAGATGCCACATTTGAAACAGCATTCTAGTACAATTCAAGTACAAAACTTTGTTGCAGAATCATACAGGGTGTCCCAATAAACATTGTGTATGGGAATAGAGCTGATTTTCTCAAAAGTTTGTCAGGCTAGCTTCTTAAAACTTATATCACTTTACGGTATATGCCTTTGTCTATCATTGTTGAAAATTTCAAGAAAATCCATCAATGCAAACCAAACATATTGAAATTTTGAAATTTTCAACAATGATGGGCAAAGGCATGTACTTAAAAATAATATTAATTTTGAGAAGCTTGTCTGAAACACCTCTGAGAAAATCAACTATATTCCCATGCACTATGTTTATTGGGACACCCTGTACTAAAAGTGTACCAGAATGATGTTCCAAATGTGCACCATGGGAATGTTGTTCTAAAGTTGTACTCAATTCTTTCCTAGGCAGTAAAACAAATTTGTCTTTGTGCATACTAATCATACAGTTTTCTATACAATTTAGTCTTCTGTATAGATCTGTTGGCCTATCTAATGCTGACAAATTCTTTTGTTTGATTTTATCTTGTTTTTTGTTTGTTTTTTTGTCTTATTTAAATTATCTTTCCCATATTTTGCACTATTCTCTCTCGTACATAAACCTGATAAATATGCAACAATAAAGGATCACAAAATTAAATGGTTTGAATTGAGCAAGTGTTTGTGAGTTGTTAACATCAGTTCGGCGGAACTCACAATTCGGATACGTATCTGAATTTGGATACCCACGTATCAAAATTCTGATACCCGTATCAGAATTAGGATATGGAAAGGTATCTGAATTCTGATATGCCTGTCGTTGCGCAGGTAACAAATCGATAGCGCAAGCTGGCAAGTACATGTAGCATGTAGAAAATCTTTCTTGCATTCTACGATAAATGTATCTGTGAAAATGTCATTTCCATCGGTGCAATTCCAGCGGAACAGCTTCGAAACATGTTTTGATCACAGAAAGCAAATTGATTTGGCCAAAACTTTGTTTGAATTAGATGACAGATGATGATAATGTTATTGACTTTTGTACATACTGCTATGGTGCGCGGCCAAGCTGAGTATTCATTTCAGCTGATATCACGTTTCAGCTGTTTTTAGTCCAAATTCAGATACCGGTCTCAGAATTTTGATACGTATCCGAATTGTAAGTTCCGTCGAACTGACATTTAAATGGCTCCTAGCTCAGTCTTCCCATGCAACTGTGATCAATTTATTACATATTCGCGCGTACCTTATCTGGTTCGTTAGGATCCTCCCACGCAACATTGATGACGTGTTTAACCTCCTCGGCTAAACCAATCCTAGCTCCGCTGTTGGCTGAAATGTAGATTTGAGGAATGCCCAGCATTCGTGCCATCTGAGAAGCTTTCTGTCAAAGAAATCAAGAGAAGAAATCAGAGACCGGAGACAAAAATCGTTAATATAAGATGATTGTAAGAAAGTATTCTTGCATTAGCTGTCATATATTATATTATCAGATATTTCCTTCCTTCCTGAAATGATTATCACAATAACACCATTTCAAGAGGAACTGACATAAAACTGGATCACATCCATTTAGTACCTCAAAGACCATGTCCTCCTCTGTTCCAAATGATCCAATCTTGAATGTGATGTCATTAGCAATAATGATGACATCAGCAATGACATCACGTCCATCTACGTACCTCAAACACCATGTCCTCCTCTGCTCCAAATGATCCAATCTTATATCAGCAATGACATTAGCAATGACATCACGTCCATCTACGTACCTCAAACACCATGTCCTCCTCTGCTCCAAATGATCCAATCTTATATGTGATGTCATTAGCAATAATGATGACATCACGTCCATCTACGTACCTCAAAGACCATGTCCTCCTCTGTTCCAAATGATCCAATCTTATATGTGATGTCATTAGCAATAATGATGACATCACGTCCACCTACGTACCTCAAAGACCATGTCCTCCTCTGTTCCAAATGATCCAATCTTATATGTGATGTCATTAGCAATAATGATGACATCACGTCCATCTACGTACCTCAAAGACCATGTCCTCCTCTGTTCCAAATGATCCAATCTTATATGTGATGTCATTAGCAATAATGATGACATCACGTCCATCTACGTACCTCAAACACCATGTCCTCCTCTGTTCCAAATGATCCAATCTTATATGTGATGTCATTAGCAATAATGATGACATCACGTCCATCTACGTAATGTCCTCCTCTGTTCCAAATGATCCAATCTTATATGTGATGTCATTAGCAATAATGATGACATCACGTCCATCAGGGTACTCAGGGGTTTTCATCGTGTACTTCCATGCAACCATGCCAATCTAAAAACAGATCAAATTATCTTGAGTTTATGAATTAACAATGATTTAAGGTGAATTCAATTCTACACTGGCAGTCAAAACTGTTTGCGCACATAACCTTTCACCAGCGTTCATAATTTCCATCATTTTTTAAGAGATTTTATATTTGTGACCCGTCATATCAAAAGGTACCTTAAGGTCGGCATAGTAAATAACAAGATACGGGCCATTGAAGCTGAGCATAGTCAAAAATCACATCCAAGGTCAAATTTCTAATTTTATCAGAAACGTTACCTGTGAAGTGTATTCTATCATATTAATCAGGTTCCAACATCCAAAACAGAGATAAAAACCCTTTCTCCATTCATGTTTTACCATTGCAGAAACTTTAAACTCGATTTCCTCAGAACTATAGTTTTCTGAATCAACCCGACGCCTTTTACCAATTTGGATGTAACTATGCAACAGAACATCCAATAACAAAAAGCAAGGTGTCATTTTAAAGCATAAAGTAAAATCTTTCAGATGAGACCAAAAAATCATTTTGGGACCCTTAAGGTACCTTTCGATATGATGGGTCACATTTTACATATATAGATCTAAAGAACTCAACAGAAAATGCATTCATTCCATTTGAAAATATGGCGTGCTATAAACATTTAAAAACTGGGTTTAAATACATAACTGCACATTTGTTGGAAAACTTATAACCTGAAAATGTTCTTTACACAGTGATAACAAGCATTGAATAATAAACTACATAGGTACATATCAAAAAGTGCATGTGCTGTATTTGTATATGGTCCAGGAAATCAGCCATGTTTAGGGTTATTGGAGATCGAATATCAGAGGAAACGTAGATTGTTTATGGGACCTATAAAAAACATGAATTTTTAAAGAGCCTTGGTCTTTTGATAAAAAATAGGTTTTTGTGCACAAACACTTTTGACCGCCAGTGTATAAAGAGAGAGGACCCAATATGCATTCCTGTATTAATCCTACTTTTTAGTCTTTGTTGCTCATAGACTATTTCTGTATCTTGGCATGCAACTTGATCACG
This sequence comes from Ophiothrix spiculata, assembly GCA_000969725.1. Classification (NCBI taxonomy): domain Eukaryota; kingdom Metazoa; phylum Echinodermata; class Ophiuroidea; order Amphilepidida; family Ophiotrichidae; genus Ophiothrix; species Ophiothrix spiculata. Next base: position 39,448 of record JXSR01S048180.1, read on the forward strand.
ACAATGTTATTGGAAAGACTATAAGTGCCCTGTAAATATGGCCACAAAATAAACTAAATTGAATACTAGAATATATTGCAAGACTGACCCAAGTCCACTTTTTTTCAAAACTGAGTTATACTCAAGAGAGACTTTCTTATATCTTCAGTTACCTTATGTGTGACGGATTAAAATGAATTCGCATCGCAAGTGCCTCAAAAAGTCCTATATGTATTCAAACGTTGTCAAAATCCATGGACTTGAGTCAGTTTTGCATACATGTTGTTTTATTGAATGTATAAAAAGTAGTCAAAACCATGTTCTCTGCCAAATTTTCTCTTGAAATTGGTGTTAGGTGTAGGATCGGTCTATATCATTGCTTAGAAAACATGCACAAATTGAAAATCTTTAGTCTCATTTCAAAATGGCAGTTGAAAAACCTATCGAAGGTAAAGTTTGGCAGCAAATATGTGAAAATACTGTTTTTTTCCGACTGATTTTTTCAATGAAATTTGGCTCAGACAAGCAGAGAATATAAGCAGATGCATTACTTCACAAAATATTAGATCCAGATGAATCTCACCCCTCACCTTTTTAAATAAAATTTAATACATAAAGCACATATGATTGCAAGACTGACCCAAGTCCACTGTCTATAAATGACCCCCTATAAAGCATTGCAAGCACAATACTATAGAAAAATTATGTTTCATATGGCAATTGGATTCATTAACCTACCCTTCCTGCGAGCCAAATTGACATAACTGAAACATCAGACATACTGTGATTTTTTTCTTAAAAACTACTCCAGTGGACTTGGGTCACTCTTGCATTCTGATATTCAATTCAGAACACTGATTCCCTTTGTAGTACTGAAATGCACAAAATCATGACTATTCCCCATCAATATGTCATAAAGGAATCATTTTTACAGCTGCTGATTGCAAAATATTCAAGAAACATGCATAAATTATGTTGTGACTTGCATCATTAGGCCAAAAAAATATTGTTTGCTTGTCCTCACCCAACCGACCTTCAAAATTTGCCCCATGCTTTATAAAGTTTTTTTTCCAACTCTTATTTGAGAATTTTTCTTACAAAAATACACAAATATTCACTGAGAAACTCTTCAAATCGGAAAAAAAATGATATGAATTGACATGAACTGTATTTACTAATATAGAAGACCTTTTAAGAATCAGCAGTATATTGTTCTTGTAAGTTTAGTTTATTTCTACATCAATTTTTCCATTCTTTAAAGACGATCGCGGTGTTTATTCAAGAGGGCAGTGTAACAGAATTTGTTGGTCAGTGGCGGGAAGATTTTGACAAAACGCGCGCGTGGTATCTAAGCGTAAGATTTGCGCCTAATACGCAAAACGCAACGTGCGCACTAGGTTTTTACGCATTGTCTTCACTGTAAGCGCCGAAAATAGCGCGAAATAGTAACGAGTTGCTACGAGTGCTCCCGAGCCAACGGACCTTCAGTGATAAAACTTTTTACGTGTGATTTCCTATACTACAAAATGCTGATTTTTCAAATATTTGCTACGAGTAGAATTTTTTAATATTTTGCTGGTCAATTGTGAATGTCAAGTGGATGTCAAATCAAGAAAAAAAATATGGGGTCACCGACTGTTTTCAAAAGATAGCTAGAGATGTAATTACATGGGGTAAAATCTACGATTTTCATCGCCGGGAATATCGAAATTATGTTTTATAATATCAAACAGATAAAAAAAGTCAATTACGTTAATTAACCTATCGCTCGAGTTTTCAAGTTATCGTCAATTAAAAGGAAAATGATGTCATTATATATGACGTCATAGAATAGATAAGTTACCTATACTAGTATGAATCTTTGATGATTCTAGGCCGTTTAACATAAAAAAAAGGTTTTTTGAACCTTTTTAACTGAGCGGAAATACTTTAGAGCGTGAGTGTATGGTTGTGGGGATACACAACCATATTACCATGTTGTGCGCAGGGTATGTCGTGACATCATTTGTAATGTAAATGTTTGATCATGCTGATTCATTTCTAGAATTAGCTAAGGCAAAATCTTACTACATGCAGTTCAGAGATGGTCTCCCTCCATGCACACCCAACCCACCCTACATCTTACTGTATTCTCTCCATGCATTCTGTTCATAGGAACCAGCTCTTCGTTTTCATTTAGCACCAGTTCACTTCCAACCATCAATTCTTGCGGGATTTCAACCTCAGGATACTTCTTCTTATGAACAGCCCACATCATTTGTAAATTCTGAAGCAAAAATAGTTGATGAGAAGATTTCTACAATTTACTCACAGTTTCCAAGTAAGTGAAATAGAGTGGCTACTGCTTGGGGTCCAAAGTCATTTGCTCGGCCGAGTGACATTCACTCTTGATATTCGTTCTAATTTATTTGCTAAAACGGAGAGCGAATGTTGCTCTCATTGCGTAAACATTGTTTCAATCGATGAAAGCAAATGTCACTCGCGTATGTTGTAGTGCTATGATTATTGAATAAACAAATCCAAGAATATTTGGAGCGATCTTTGCTCTAATGCAATCTGAAGTGTAGCGAATATCGTGAAATTTGTTAAGGCTTTGGAGCACAATTGGGCCACAACTATGTGCGGCTGGCTGCAACCTTGCCACAGCCTTAATTTTACCGTAGGTTTGATTTTTCACCTCAAGATATTATTGTAAAACATTCATTGCATGTTTTAAAATTATTCAGAGTTGCATAATCCAGCCTTCAAAGTTGTAGCCTTATTGTTTTCCATGTCCTAAGCGAATGTCGCCTCCCGATGGAGTGAAGTTTTCTTGGTAGGGTGAGTGAATGTCACTCGGGCAAGTGAATGTCTTTGGACACCAAGCCTAAGATTAGTGTCAACCCATCATTTTTTGAAATGTTTTTACTCTGTAACTCACCAACTAAAAATTAAATCCACATGAAAGTATATATTCCTAAAAGTGGAGTTTCATGCTGAACATGATGGTGATGCTGATTTTTGACAACAAAATATGATTTGGTCCTAGGGCTAAAATCAGTGGCGTAGCCAGCACGGGGCAAGGAAGGGGGTGGGAAATCGGGACAGCAAGTGGGAAAAATGGGAAGGACAAGAAAAATGAGAGAGCAGCTGCTAGACAGGAAACATGGGGAAAAGCAGAAAACGTGTCAAGAGATGTGCAGAAAACACTGAAAACTTTTTTTTTTGCTTGTCAGTTTTTAAAATCGACTTGAATTTTTGGTGTACGAAAATGGATTTGTTGCCGGGAAAAATTGAAAAGAAATGTACAAACGCCGGGGGGAAATCGGGAAAAAATTGGGACAAAAATGTCTTTGCTCCGCCTGACCAAAAAGTTTGGCTACGCCACTGGCTAAAATATGCATTTGTGGTGCCATGCATGCCACAAAAAATTGGCAAAGTTGACACCAACCATAATTTGAAAATAAACTGATATGGGGCGGCCATCTACGGGGCGGTTGTCTGGCGGTTCTGGGCTGTTAGCTATTGTTTATTCCGATTGAACCGCTCAGAACCGGCAGGCAACCGCCAGTTGAGTTTTTAAGCCGCCCCTAACACAATGTGGTGCGAGATGATGCATCTTATATTTAGTTAGTGAGGGGATGATACCATCCACTATATAGTGTAGTGCTATTTGGCATCAGTCATAGGGCTTCAATAGACCTTTTCAAAACACGACTATCCGAGAATTTCCGAAGCTGATTTTACACTTTCCGGCAATTGCCGAAAGAAAAGTGACTCTTCAACACAATAACCAGAATGTTAAGTTCGCCTTCTTGTTAATTGGTTGCGTACGAATTCGAACTTGGAATTACCGTCAGCGCTACAGAGTCACTTTCAGTTTGATCGCCCTGATGCAACTTCAAAGTTAAGCTTAATCAGCGCAATTCAGCCGATTTCAAATGTAAATTTCACTCTTTATGTCGGTGAGCTTATGGTATCATCGGCCAAAATGTGTTCAGAATGAGTGTATCTAATATTGTATGGGTCTGGTTCTATTTATTTTTCACTTTTATTGCACTGAAATGCGAGTGATTTTTCGGACTTTTTTGTTGACAAAATTGTGCATACTAATGAGCTTATACGTGATTGGTTGAAAAAATGGCCATGTGATCAATGTTCCGGAGATTTCCGAATGGATTTTGAAAAGGTCTATTGTGGTATTCAGGTCCATTACAGACACATGACATGAGGGGCAACCTGTAGATGCTACTTTCTGCAAATGGTGCGCTGAACTATAGGCCAAACCATAATTTATTAGACAGTATAAACAAAAATTCAAAGTGCAGGGCCCCATTGTTTGTAAATGCAACTTCTGCATGTATTTTTGTTTAAATTTTCCAATAAATATTTACATTGCCTATAAATGAAAAGCATGCGTGCATGTTTTCTATATCCATCCATTCAGTCTGAATGCCTCTTAAAGGGGATTGGAAAAGTTCAGCATCGTCTCAAAACCTTTCCCCAAGCATTTTGAGATTTTTTGCATTATTGAATTATTATCAGTAATAATGACTGCATGCACAGTTTCATTGTCAAATTCAAACCCTTTATATCAAAATATTTATATATTTTTTTATTTTTAAATATCATTGTCAACAACAATAAATATTACCCCCTGTAGTTGAAATTTTAGAATTGGCCTTTTCAGGAGACTTAATCCAAAACTCACACTTCTTCTAATTTATCTGCGATCTTTGATGTAAAAGTAATATTTGGCTCTTTCTTATTATATAGCATCGATAAATATGTTTAGAGAGTAGCCTCATACCCAAAATTGACAAACCAAATAAAATTCAAGTTATTGACTATTCTGAAGGATTTGATCACAATTGTCCTGATATCTGGTATTTGACTGTCATTTTCTACCATATGAAGTGTAAATCATCCACAAACAAAATTTTGAAATTTTGTCCAATGCCCCTTTAAAATAAGTCACATTAAACTAATATTGGTTAAAAGTTGGTGAGCTGATGTCTCTCCAGGAAAATGCCGTATTCTCTCAGTACCATATGGAATGTAATTTACTATTAGAGGCAATGAGGTGGAGAAAGCTGAAAAGGCACTTATGACGTTATGGGTAATTAAGCGGGCGGCATGAATTGGCCAAAGAGGATTGTAAAAGCATTGATCATTTCCACGTGATACGTACAACATCTACGTTAAATTTTCTATAAGGAAAACTATTCATACACATTTTACAATTAACCTATATTTCTTTTTATATTTATTCGAGTGTGGTCCCAGGCGAAATTCTCAGAGAAGACCAGAGGACTTACTTCACTGTAGTCCCGAAAGTGGTATGGATCAAAGAAAGATTTTAGAAGCTAGATGGTCAGGAATTTTGGCTATGCAAGTAGTAGGCCTATTTAGTGAACTTCTTTTTGTACATCTCAGCACAGGTAAGATTATTTACTCCTCTCGGATAGGGTCTATGCAAGCCAGCAATGTCCACCACGGTTCACGCAGAGAACGATGTTCCCCTGGTAAAGTGTGTGTACTAATCATGTTTATGTTTCTATTTCAGGTTGATAGGGGGCGATATAGTAAATATTTTATTCCTGGTTAAGCCAGCGCAGCCCACGAATTAAGGAATGATAAAGGTGGAAGCCTTATCTCATAGGTGAGACAACATCCCAGATAGCAAGTTGACCAAACGTTGGGCCAATTTTGTTAACTTTGCTATCTGGGATGATTTGGAAATATAACTCAATCAGAAATAAATGTTTTCAACTTCGTTTTTGATGTAGCAACTATTGAAATCTATAATCAAAAAATGGTATCAAGAAAGTCAAACCTGCAATAGCTGCCATGCTACATCTTGTCTCTAGAATTCAAACTCCTCAAGAGCCACTGAAGGCTGGACACTGCATACTGAGTAATACAAATTTATAAACATAAAAAGCAGCTTTTGCAAAGATGACTTAAGGCTTGGCGTCCAAAGACATTCGTTTGGCCGAGTGACTTTCGCTATATAGACCAATCCTATAATTTACATACTCCCGTCGTTGATGGGGTAAATCCACAGAATTGGACTGAGTATCGGAACTCAGAAGGAGGCCAAGTATGACAAAACCCTATTTGGCCTCCTTCTGAGTTTCGATACTCCGTCCGATTCTGTGGATTTTAAATCATTTACCCCATCAACAGCGTAAGTATGTCAATTACAAGAATGGTCTATTGATATTCCCTCTGACTTATTCGCTAAAACAGAGAGTGAATGTCACTCTTATTGCGCGAACATCGTTTCAATCGATGGAATCGAATGTCACTTGTGCATGTTCTAGTGCTTCTTAAATAAACAAACCCAAGAATATTTGGAGTGATCTTTGCTCGAATTAAATCTGAAGTGTAGTTAATGTTGTGAAATTTGTTGATCAAATATCGCTTCCCGTTGGAGCGAAGTTTTCTTGGTAGGGCGAATGAATGTCTCTCAGGTGAGCGAATGTCTTTGGACGCCAAGCTCAAGTACGTAACTGTGTAAACATTGAGGGGAAGTCATATATAGATGTATGTGGTGCCGTTCTTTTGCGCCTGGTAGCGTTTACGCTGCAGATGATCTTACCTGAGTGTACATTGAGGGGAAGTCATAGATGTATGTGGTGCCGTTCTGCGCCGCCTGGTAGCGTTTACGCTGCAGATGATCTTTGGTCACGTATGGCGTGTTCACAAAGCGCCAATTTTGTGGTCCTTGACGTGGTCCGTAAGAAACAAACCGCACCTGCAGGATATTAATAAACAAAGCAAACAGGTCAAAGGTCAATCAAAAATATATCAAAATGTAATACAAGTCAAAGGTCACTATTAGGTAAGGTTTCTGTCGGGATTGTTTTTCATGTCGACATGTCGCAATAATTTGTTGTCGACATCAACATGTGTCGACATAAAGTTGATATAAACGAGTTGGGTTTTGCAAGAAAAAACAAAATTGTTCACATATAACCTTAATGACCCGTTTGAGATGTAGACTTACATATAATGTAAGTGATGTGCTCGTTCATTCTGCGTATGGCAATATGGATGATATAAGATTGATATTTTGAAACTTTTTTGCAGTGAACCAGTAATAAGTATTAAATTATTTATGCAACACTTTAAAGCTCAACTGCTAATAAACAGCCATAAATATGTCAAGTTTTTATGGAATTTTAATTGCCCAGTTTTATTGACATGTCGATAAATTAATGAGATTTCATGTCGACATGTCGAGATATGCTTTTTGTCGACATAAATGTCGCGACAGAAACCTTACTATTAGGTGCAAAAATCGGTTGCCTGAGATTGTTTTAAAAAACCAAAGTAAAACATATTCCTTAGGAGTACACATTAAACATCAAGGGGTGGTATAAAGTTTCACCAGATTGTAGTAGCAAAACAAAGGACCTCACTGATGAAGAAAGCGGAAAAGAAAAAACCTTGAGTCATTTAACAAGAAAAAAAAGCTGTTTGATATAAATTTCACATTCAATGACCCCTTGTTTGATAAGTTTAATGTAAATGCCAATTATTTAACACACTTCTTGCAATTGTAACATTAAATTTGTCAAAACACTGTTTTGGCTATAATAAACTACTTTTTAGTGGTGTGGGCCCTCACCTGGCCTTTTGCTGGGTCTGTTTCTTTTTGAATTGGCTGTATGCAAGTGTGTTTTTTCTATGTGTCTATTGCCTAGTCAGTTTTTTTTTTCTTTTGTATAGGCTAATATCTAGGTAAATTGGTTAGTGGTATCTCGTCATGTGAGTGCAAGAAAGTCGTATCTGCAATGGCTGCCTGAAGTTATATTTATTTTATGCCTTGTCACAAGAATGTGAAAAATCCCTCAAAATTTCACTGTCTTATGTCAGTGGTTCTTGAAATGGTTCTTCAGG
>JXSR01S048180.1:62705-86148 GCA_000969725.1 Ophiothrix spiculata
CTAGTGTAGCTCTCATGGCTTATGGAGTAAGTGTGACCATGGTTTTAGGCAGTTGCATCTTATAATGCAAGCCACGCTAAATGTGTTATCTTGACTAACACTTGTGGTGTGCTAGTGTAGCTCTCATGGCTTATGGAGTAAGTGTGACTGTGGTTTTAGGTAGTTGCATCTTATAATGCAAGCCACGCTAAATGTGTTATCTTGACTAACACTTGTGGTGTGCTAGTGTAGCTCTCATGGCTTAAGGATTAAGTGTGACCATGGTTTTAGGTAGTTGCATCTTACAATGCAGGCCACGCTAAATGTGTTATCTTGACTAACACTTGTGGTGTGCTAGTGTAGCTCTCATGGCTTATGGAGTAAGTGTGACCATGGTTTTAGGCAGTTGCATCTTATAATGCAAGCCACGCTAAATGTGTTATCTTGACCAACACTTGTGGTGTGCTAGTGTAGCTCTCATGGCTTAAGCAGTAAGTGTGACCGTAGTTTTAGGTAGTTGCATCTTACAATGCAAGCCATGCTAAATGTGTTATCTTGACCAACACTTGTGGTGTGTAAGTGTAGCTCTCATGGCTTAAGGAGTAAGTGTGACCGTGGTTTTAGGTAGTTGCATCTTACAATGCAAGCCACGCTAAATGTGTTATTTTGACCAACACTTGTGGTGTGCTAGTGTAGCTCTCATGGCTTAAGGAGACCCTTGCGACAATGGTGAGATCACTTGCTATTCAGTGCAATGCTCACTCCGTGTTGAAATCAGGGCACGGTGACAACTCATCATGTGAGTGCAAGAAAGTTGTATCTGCATTAAAGGGACATTGGACAAGTTCAGCATCATCCAAACTTTTTCCTAAGCATTTTGAGATTTTCGCATCATTTGAAGTATAAGCGGTAATAATGACAGCATGCAAAGTTTCATTGTCTAAATCAAGCCCTAAATACCAAAATATTTTTATATTCTTTTATTCTTAATTATCATTGTCGATAATGGTAAATACTGCATTTTTTTAAATTGGCCTTTTTAGGAGATCTTAATGCAAACTTTAAATTTCTTTTGATTTATATGCAATCTAAAATGTGAAAGGAATATCTTACAAATCTTTGGATCTTTCTTGATATAAAGCATCAATAAATACATTTAAAGAATAGCCTCATACCTAGCTAAGATCAATAAACATTATAAAATTCAAATTTTCTGAAGGTTTTGATCAAAATTTTCGTGATATCTGGTAATTGGCTGCTATTTTCTAACATATGAAGTGTAAATCATCTACAAATAAAATTTTAGAATTTTATTATGCCCCTTTAACGTTTCACTACTAGATTGCAAAATAAAAACCTTCCAAATTTCTTTCCCATATGTCAGTGGCTCATGAAATGGTTGTTCACCTGAAGAACCATTTCAGGAACCACTGAACCATGATTTGTCTAATATACAGTGTGCAATTAAAATTTTTGAAAAATGGCAGCTATTGCAGATACAACTTTCATGCATGCAAATGACCGGACACATGAAAAAATTTGCAGCAGCATCTTAAGTAGGGCAAGCTCAAAATACTCACCATAGGTATGCAAGGGATAATTGAAAAGTTCTGAGCCTAAAGTAGATGCAAGCACCTCGAAGAATTAAACTATGTTTGTAAACCCTTTAAGTGCTAAGGCATACATGACATTCTTTTTTGCAACTTTGGTCTCCATTTGTATATAAATGTCTAGAATAACTTTTTAAGTTAAAGGAGCTTGTTTTGATTTTTCAAAATTGAGTTTTTAATGTCATATGAAAGATGACCACTCAAAAGATTTTTAAGTTTCAAATTTCAGCTCAATCGGTCCAACCGTTTTTGATTTTAATGACTATTTTGTATTTCAGAGCCGCTTATACTTTACCGTGTAAAATTAATTATGATTACCATAATTAGACACATTTTCATATATATCCCCATAACGAAACGTAATTCAGCCCTGACATGGGTTATGAGAAAAATTGAACAACAATTTAGTACCAAAATCTCTGAAAAAAAGTTGATGCAATCGAACTATGCTCCATTAAAATCAGAGTCACTTCAATTTTGCAATCTATGCAGACACATAGGCAGAAACTTAAATTAGGGGTTCGATTCTAAAAGCATCATGTTCGAAACGAACCGGAATATCAGTCCCAGACAAAAATCTCAACATATTTTGAAAATATTTGTCAGTCTGTGTGTGCGCAAATTACATTTTAAACATGCAAGCAATGTGAGTGAGGACGTTACAGACATACGGTAAAAGCAACTGTCATAGTAAACACAGTGTAAAAGTATTGAAAGTGTTGTTGTTCACATAAAAGAGGAAACAAATTCTTTTTAAATTTGGCCTCACTATTACACAGGTTATTAATATATTGTAATTTACCAATGTTGACAAAAAATAGCGAGTTTCAAAACTTTTTAATGATGACTTGGCTTTTTCACATTGCAAGAAATTGTTTAAAAAATTGACTTGTTTAGGATTCAAGATAAATTCAGATGACTGTACAGGGTACTTGACATACATACATACAAACAGTTTCTTATAGTGTGTTCTAAGTTGATCAAAACACCAAAATAAAAAGACAGAATCAATAAAACTACCAAGGCACAGAGTCAAAAAGATGGATATAAATGTGACTTCAGTCCCTTCTGGAAACAGATCTTTGCAAAATTCACAAGATATTGTGGAGCAGTTCCATTCAGACTTTATGTTTATATAACCAAAAAACTTTTAACTTGGTTATATAAAGTATATAACCAAAAAAATAAACAAAATGGTACATATATATGTTGATGATAAAATAAAAATAATACAGATCTGCCCATATTCAATGTTGTTTACTTAACTTATATTTCTGTACAATTCAGTTGTGTATTTTTCAAAACTCAATACAAATATTAAGCCATAGCCTGGGGTAACATATGATCAGAGGATATTGATTTTATTCCACTGAGTATTGAAGTATGTTATTTCTTGTCCCGTCTTCTGTTTTCATTCCCGATTTGTAAGTAACCCAAATACATTTTGTATCAAGTTAATTTTATCTTCCGATGTGGTTTGCTTTGAGAAACGCTTGTTGATGTTGCTTGTACCTTCTGCTTAAGAACCTTCTTTTTCAGTTTTTGAAAATGTAGGTGCAAGTGTTTTGTTTTTGTTTTCTTAACAAGGAAACTTAATCTTGCCATATGTTGCATCTTTTTGAAGATGTTGATTAAAGGAGCATGGTCAAATTGCTTTTTTTACAAATTTCATTTGATTTTGGAACAAAAACATGACTCATTCGTTTCTCATATTCCATGTGAAATTTCACGGATAAAGCATGTTTGATTTATGGGATAAAGAAAGAAAGAAAGAAAAAGAAAGAATTCTTTAGGCTAATCGCCAAGGATAACCCAAGAAAGCCTCTAATGAAGCTTATTTCCATTGGGGTCCAAGATCTTTCTTTAATTAAATCAGATATGAGTAAAAATATGTCTAATTATGGTAACCATAATTAATTTATACAACATAGGAAGCTATGAAATGCATAATGACATATAAAATCAAAACGGTGTGGCCATTTAAATTAAATTTGAAATTTAGACCTATTGAGTGGTGATCACACAAATAAAAGCAAAATTCAAATTTTGAAAAGTCGGACCATGCTCCTTTAAGGAGTAAGATGAGTGGTTGTTGTATATTTTGTTTTCCATAGGAAGTTTTTTATTTTATTGGTGTGTTTTGTTTGATCTGTTTTTTGGTTTGTTCAAGCTTCTCAAAATATTGGTTTTGGAGAATGGATTCTGCCTTAGAAATCTACACTGTTCTTTGTAAAGCCCAGGGGGTACTCAATTTGGTTTGTGTAGGGATGTGCCTCTGCGCAAAAAGCCACCCATCCAAATGAATTTTCAAGAAAAATTACCCAACCATATACCAAACCTACCTATTTTTGAGTCAAAAATTGCATGTGTTTTTGCCCAAATTTGTGCTATTTTGGCACATTTTTTTTTGTAAAGAAATGCTTCAATTAGCATCATTTCATTTGGCACAAAATTAAAATTTTGAAAAGAGAACTCATCAAAATACTCCATTTTGCAAAGAAAAGAGCCTGATTTTGCTACCCGAATTTGCAGCACATTCCCATAACTCCTTTTAATAATAATAATAATATATTTATTTAAATTACTTTCTACAAAGTAGCTCCCCTCCCTCGGGGCAAAAGTACAGGAAATAGGTTATGGAGGTTTTTTTGCATCACTTGAAGTAATGACAGCATGCAAAGTTTCAGTGTTAAATTCAAACCCGATAAATACTGCCCCCTATCATTACATTTTTAAAATTGGCCTTTTCAGGAGATCTAATCCAAACTTCAAATGTCTTTTGATTTATCTATGATGTTAGAGAAATGCTTTACAAACAATCTTTGGTTCTTTCTTGATATATATAGCATCAATCAATACGTTCAGAGAAAAGCCTCGTACTCAACAAGGTCAACAAACAAAATAAATTCAAATATTTGCCTTTTCTGAAGGTTTTGATCAAAATTTTCCCAATATCTGGTAATTGACTGTTATTTCTAACCTATGAATCACCAACAAATTAAATTTCAAAATGTTGTCCCCTTTAAGTGAAGCCTGCTGACAAGTCTCATCTTCATTTACCCTCCACAGGTGATCCTTTTTTTATTCTTTTCTATTCTTTTTTGGTCTTGCATTACTGGTTAGTATTAGTGCCACAATGAAATATGCAACTTTTTTGAAATAACCGAGTGTTTTAATTGTTCAGAACTTCAATATTTCTCTACCGTAGGTTATCAAATAACAGCTTGTTCACAAGAATTAAAAATTTCATTTGCAATATCCATATTGTTTGCTCGGGCCAATTTTTTTACAAGTGACGTGATACTTTTTATGCATCAAACTAATAATCCTCTTAAATCAAAAACAAGTATTTCATCAACATTCTGATCTTAATCAATTAAAGGGGCAATTCATGATCCACTTTTCACCCTCAAGGTTACCGCTATCAAAATTTAGTTTTTTACCTTATAAGAATCCTCAACTGGTAAATGTTACGATCCGGAAACCATTCTTTCACATGTGCTCGCATTTTTGAGAAACGTGAGAAAATGTTTTATTTTCTAATCATTGTCGGGGACCTGGCAGTAATTACAACACAGTAGTCTACGGGCATTTTCAAAATGCTGAAAAGTTTTGTAACTTGGGAAACGCATGGTCGGAATCAAGTGAAATTTTCAGTATATATTTTCGCTAGAAAAGAGGCAAGGTTTTTATCATATAAAAATCATGAATTGCACCTTTCAGATAAACAATTTGTAGTAACTTACATCACTGACGGACAATGACCGCCCTTTAAATCTGCTGGAGCCAAAATAATGCTTGGAATAAAATGGTTATACAGGATTTATTACCACATAATGACAATGTTAATGAAAAGTGAAAAATGCTTTTATTTTTTACTTGGTATGATTATGGTCTCCTTCACGGATACAAATTTATGATTAAATATTTAGCAAATAAATTGATGTTTCTTACCATAGGTGAAAGGTCATCATGGTCTGCCTGGGAGTTGAACTGCATGTCAGCAAATCTGTCGATGACTTTGTCAAATGACCTGTAAACAAACAAACAAATGGTAAATGAATAAATAAATAAATAAATAGACGAATGAATAAAATAAATAAATAAATAATAAATACCTTTCTGGAGGAAAACAAATCTCCTATACATACATTAGGCCTAGAAAAATAAATTGTTTGTTTGCCCTCTAGTAGGAATATTAAAATTTTGGGTTGGTAGGTTGGTTGACCTTTATTTTTTTTTACTCTACACATATATTTTATAGAATGATCTCATTCCATGGATTTTATCTTGAATACCAAGCAATGCTGGGCTTCATCAAAGATTGTGGGTCATTACTTAGAGTAAATATGCATTTTATACTAATAAATGTGACTTTATACTGCTAAATTTTACATTTTTCCTTAAAAATATTGAGTTTTCATATTTTAGGTGTTTGAAGAACAACAAAAAAACCAAAATACCTGACCCAAATTTTTGCCATTTTAGGGTCGGTCGTGAAGGACAAACAAACATATTTTCTTTTAGGCCTTATAACAATTTGCCAAAGGTCTTGGCATGACTTGAAGCATACACAAACTGATAACAACTCCATTTTGATTTTTGAGCATTGAATATTGTGTGTGTAAAGGCCAGATTCCTTTTATCCTTTTGCGGTGCGGTTGCGGTGTGTTTTGCACTGTAAGGGTACTGGTCGGTATAAGCACATGATTGAATGGTATTAGGTTGAAGTTGAGATTCAATACCACTACCAGTACCCTTACAGTGCAAAACGCACTGCAACCACATCGCAAACGGATAAAAGGCCTGGCCTTTTAGCAACCAAATTGTGTAAGTAATATTTTAATCCCGACCCTCATCTTGGAACAACTTAAAAGTTGTTCCAAGGTGAGGGTCTGAATGGCAAAATAAAAGAATTAGCCAATGAATCCTGCCCTCGTCATTTCCTTATACAACCAGATACATGTTTACTGTTTTCGTTTCTTTTTTTTTCTGCCAGTTTCATTTTCAAAAGCTGTAGAATAGTATGGCACAAACAATTACAAAAAATATAGTATGGCCAAAATGATGCATATCACTATATTGCACTATTTGTTTTCCATTATATTTCTATATATGCTCTTCTACAGCTCTGATGGAGCTGAAAGCACACATAATCCCCATCCTCTTGCACGGAGGCAGCTCTCCACCGACCCCTCAACCCCACACAACCCCTGGGGTTTAATCCCATACATATTCGTCTACAGCACTGATGGCACTGAAAGCATACATAATGTCCCATCCTCTTGCACAGAGACAGCTCTCCACCAACCACTCATCCCCACCCAACCCAAGGGGTTTAATCCCATACATACTCATCTGCAGCACTGATGGATCCGAAAAGCACATATGACTCCAATTCTCTGGCATGGCCCTGAACCCCACAAACTTTCCAGAATTTAATCCCATACATATGTACTCCTCGACAGCACTGATGGAGCTGAAAGCACACATGACCCCCATCCTCTGGCGTGGTGGCAAATCTCCACCGACCCCCCCCCCCCCCCCCCCCCCCCTCCCCTCAGTTTAATTCCATACATACTCCTCTGCAGCACTGATGGATCCAAAAGCACACATGACCCCCATCCTCTGGCACGGAGGCAGCTCTCCACCGACCTCTGACATGTCATCTCCAAGACTCAGGACTCGTGGAAGGCTGCTCTTGGTACGTACCACTCTGACAAAGAAATAACAATCACAGAAGATAAACAAGCAGGCTTAAATGAAATACATGTGTACAGTAAATTGCCACTTTGGGCTTTCAGGCCAGTACAGGTAATGATATCATTCAAAGTCCCAAGTACTAGTATATGGGTACCAGTACAAATAAGGGGTATGATACATCTTGTAACAATATCATAGTATTGGGGTAGGTCATGGGCCTATAACAACGTCATTGGTTTACATACCTGCAGGCAACGAGTACATGTTGGTGGCGCACCATTTGATATTCAGGGGGACATGGAAGTTGGGGTCGAGTAAAGAGATTTTCGGCGGCAAGATTTTTTTTATTTCATTTTTTATGTTTTTCTTTAACTTGAAGTAGTTGGGTAAACTTTTTTCCTTCCTCATTTCTGGGTGAAGATTTTTTTTTTCCGCTGCCTTTGTCAGCAAAGTTTTTTCAAAAAAACTTCCATGCCCCCCCTGAGAATCAAATGTTGCACCCCTTAGCCATGTTTCATGCTTTCAATATTGTTCACTTTAGTGTATACCATGTCTGGTACTCTCTGAGTCAAACTAAAGTCCAAGCAAAATTAGAATTTCACCCGGGCTCATTGCTGGGTCCATGGGAGGGGAGATCAAGGGAACGGTACTAGTTCTAGTACATGTACAAGTAGCCAATTTCATTCTATATTGTTTTCATTTCTCCTGTACTTTACTGAAATCCCTTCTGGGAATTCATATTTAAGTGACAGGGTTATGGGCTCTATGGTATTGGTGGTCCTAATCAGTGATCCACACGTGCATCCAAACATAGACCCACAATTCAGATCTGTGCAAATTAATTCTTGTCAAAATAATTCACTCATTTCTGAAATGAAACAATTAGGTTATGTATTAATTATTCTAAAACGCATCTACTATTTTAAGGAGAAAATACTGGTTGGACTTTTTGTTAGTAAAGAGATAAAGACCATGAAAGCAATTTAAAATGCAAAATGGATAAATTCAACGAAAACAAAAATGATAAGAATATGTACATGCACAAATAAAGAAAGCTGGTAATTTGCTGGCAAAATGTCACAAGTTAGTAGCCACACTGATGCAAATATGTGATGGCTCACCTCGAAAGGGGGGACTTTGCAGATGATATCAATTTTGATGTATTCATTTCATTTCATCTGTTAAAGCATTTTTCAAGCTTTAAAATGACACCTTACTTGTTGAAATTGATCGATCAAGGCAATCAAATTTTACAACAAAATTTGAAAATCTGTTGGAAATTCTTGTTATTTTCTTTATTTTTGCTGCCTATTTTCGCCATTTTCTCGAAAAGTGTTCTGTCGCAAAGTCCCCCTTTTCAGGGTGAGTCATCACATATAACAGTGACCGCCACCACAAACCTACAGTAAAGTTTGCCTCTGGTCAATTTCCGGGGGGGGGGGGGCACTCACATATGTGGGCAGGATCTATATGTCCGGCGGTCAAGACCCCTATTTTCAGGCCCCCACTAGATCCCCATTTTCAGAGTGATTCAGTTATTTTGACACCGTTTTTAAGAAAAACTAAAAAAATTCAGCTCTAACTACAAAAATTGATCAGGAAATGCAAAAATTTTCAGCTCAGAAGCTATTTTTGGCAAAAATTTCAGTTCACTAGACCCCCAAAATTAGTTTCAAAGGTCCATTTTTTACAGAAAATCGGTTCACCTGACCCCCATTTCGGCACTTTGCGCCTGACATACCTACCACTTTCAAAGTTGAGTGCCCCCCCCTGGTCAATTTCATTTTTATATGTACTTTTCTCTATATCTCAATATAACAAATGCCAACTTTGCAAAATGTTTGCGGTGGACAGTCATGACTCACCCGGAAAAAGGGGGACTTTGCGACAAAACACTTTTTAAGAAACTGATGAAAATAGGCAGCAAAAAATAAAGAAAATAATAAGAATTTTCTGTTGTAGAATTTGATCGACTTGATCAATTTCAACAAGTAAGGTGTTATTTTCAAGCTTAGAAAATGCTGTAACAGATGAAATGATACAATCAAAATTGATTGCAAAATTGATTGCAAATTGATTGCAAATTTCCCCCTTTTGGGGTGAGCCATCACATTTGTGATAAATATAACTATAAATTAAATCAAGAACATGCAAAAATAGCATGCTTTATTTCAACTTCGGTGCCTATACTCTACAAATCTTGAAATACAAAGTCATGCCCATGATATACTAGCAGACGCAGATAGCGCCTAGCTAGACGCTAACGGACACACTAAGGTTCCAATTATTTTAACTTGCTAGCGTCTGGTTAGCGTCTTCAAAGCGTCTAAAATAAAACCACATGCTAGCTGCGTCTTGCTATACTTTGATCAACACCAAATAGGCAGGCCTCTTCACATCGTGAATTGATACAGATACACACGTGCGTAGTTGAACACAGCAAAATTTCAGAAGACGCAGCGTGCATTGCATGTGTGACTCGCGCATCAGCATATACGACGCGTGTGTAAGTGGAATTATGTTTACTTGCGGAAGGAAAGCCTCATGATTCCTGCCTATTTAGTGTTAATCAAAGTATAGTTTATTATGGGCTTAAGCAGCCGATTAATGCATATAAAGCAATGTGAATATTCGGAAAAATAAATTAATCCATATTTTTCAAATCATAACAACTTCCACAATCTTGCTGAATATTCAAATGAACTTCTGTTTAAGGTTTGTCCAGGTGGTAGCAACAAAATTAGCAAAAAATAATACCCAAATATTGAAAAACTCATGCACAAAATATATTGATAAAATATATATCAATCATTACTAGTATCTTACACAATACAACAAACATAAGTTCACATTGTTGTAGAATACAAGGGATATTCTATGGCTCTCGTAACAGAGTCTGATTTCTTACTTTATACTTCTTAGTTGGCAGAATACCCAGGGGCCACTCAAATTAATGCTACAGGCATAGCGTGACCAAGAAAAGGGTGAATTAGGGTTGTTTTTGAGGACAAAAGGGTGTATCAGGTGACACCTTTTAGGGTATCAAAAACAGCCATTTTAGCTCATTTTCAAGAAATAGGGTACTTTTTCAAACCCTAGTGTTCAAACGGTCACGGTAATTTTCCGATTTAGGGTGTCAATGGGCTTCATAAACAATCACCCTTTAGGGGTTATTTTGAAAAACTGTGCTCACACTATGCCTGCAACATTATACTTTGAGTGCGTACCCCCCCCCCCCCCCCCCCGGGCAGAATATAAGCATGCCAACAGATGTGTAAAACAAAAACATGCAAAATATGTCTAATGCTTTAAAAAATATTGCTGTATGTAGGATAAAAAATGCTTCAACAACCAGGAAACAATTTAGAACTAAGTTTAGGCCATGCAGAAATGTACAACATATGTTTGCATTTAAATAAGATCAAAATGTTGAATTTCAAACGAAACATATTGTTGAAAATAAATATAAAAAGTTCTCAATTATGAATTCAATATAACTTGGTACTCGCTCAGAAAATTTCATTTCAAATCAGGGTTCACTCTAGTCTGAGGTGTTTCTAGAAGTTGGCAACACTAGTTAGTTAGTCATGATATGCGACCAAATTACTGAATTGCTGTTTGGTGATTATCTGCAAGGATGCTATAAATTCTATATGCCCCTCATCACATTTGTGATGTTTCTTGCTCCTGTTTCTTATCCATTTTGTCTGAGACCAAAGTGAACTAAGTTCTTGATCAAGCCACTTTTTAAGCTAACATGGACCAGGAGCCAGAAATCTGAAAAACAGGGCTCCTGGTCCATAAGTTTCAGATTTCTGGCTTCTGGTCCATAAGATTTCCAGAAAAACAGGAGCCGGTTTTTCAGGATCACAAGCCATTTCCA
Source organism: Ophiothrix spiculata (assembly GCA_000969725.1). Lineage (NCBI taxonomy): Eukaryota > Metazoa > Echinodermata > Ophiuroidea > Amphilepidida > Ophiotrichidae > Ophiothrix > Ophiothrix spiculata. The sequence goes on from JXSR01S048180.1 coordinate 73,881, forward strand.
AAATTTATCCAAATTTTGATTTGGAAATTTAAAAAAATTTCAATAAAAGAAGAACTTTTTTGATTATCATCTGATGAATATGCATTGTTTTTTTCAAAAAACACCTATAATTTCAAATCATTTTCTTTCAGAAATTTTGGCTCATACTAGATACAAAAATATCGTCGCCTAGGTCTCAATTTTATTGCCAACCAGGAACCATATGGTAAAAAAGCACAAAGCGCCCGCCAAAGAAAAAGCTTGCTCTTCATTGAAATCAAAAAATTACAGAAAGCGAATCAAGTTATATTTTTTTTAAATGTTAAATGCATATCAAGGCTTTAACCATGTTAACAGCTAGTAAAACACTAAAATTGGATTCGTATTTGAGAATTTTCATATTGACTTTTTGAAGAACCCAAGAAAAATGAAACAGGTTGTTACCTTGTGCGTGGGGATGTTGAGGAACTATGTAGCAAAACAGAGACAAAATAAACCACATGTGTAATGAATACTTATTGGCCATACAGATTAAAAATAGAATAAAAGAATATATGCAGCCAAAAGTCCGGGGGGCACTTACTTCAGTTACGAAGACCCCATTTTCAACAAAAATAGTTCACAAGTGTGTTTTATAAAGTTTTCAATTTTACACGAAAAAAGCAGTTCCAGAGACCTCAATTTGGAGAAAAAGTTCCTTAGACCTTATACTTGACCAAAAATTAGTTCCACAAGACCGTAAGTTGGATAACCTTCTGCGGCACATACCTACCAATTTTTTTTTCAGTACCTCCCTCCCTGGCTCTGGTCATGCATGCTTACACTAATTTGCTTACATGTTGATATTTGTGCCCCCCCCCCCCCTCTGTGTTATTCAGACCTTGTTACATTGTAAGAATTGTTACAACAAACTGTGACACCAGCCTAGCACTATTATTTGCAGTTATGATGTTATGAAAATTATGCGTCCAACCACCACAGTATGGGGATTAATAGAGGGTGCAGAATGGCTCACCTGTATTTGGGTCTGTGTGATTATAATAATGATAACATGGGATATTGTTAATATGCGTATTAATCCATGAAATACAATTTGTGTACAAATAAATACAAAACACAAGACATTGAAGGACAATTGTTTGAACTTTTAAGGGAGGTCGGAGCCTCATAATCCATAAAAAGTGTTTCTATCATAACTTGAAAACTATAAGTAAACTACATAAATGCGACATATTTAGAAAGGAAATTTTACAAGAAATCTACTTATAGCATCAAATTCAAATTTTAAGAACTCGCTTTTAAGAAACTCATCAAAAACCAGTTATTTTGTCAATTTTTTTTTGAAAAAGCCTAAAAAAGAATTATTTGGCAAAAATCTTCCAATATAGGTAAAATCATGTGAATTGATAGACCAGGGAATATTTGATTAACATCTTAGATTTCAAAAAATAGCCAAAAAGTGCCAAAAATCACAATTCTTTTTGGAAATTGTTTTTTGGGCCTTTTTGGACCAAAATTTTCAAAACTAGGGCATTAAACAAAAATTGGGAAAAAATTTCCTAGAACCATCAATATAGATGACTTATACCTATTTTTGAACATTTTGGCCAAATAATAAGTTTCTAGGCTTGTTCAAAAATTGTTGGCAAAATAACTCGTTTTTGGTGAGTTACTTGAAAGCAAATTCTTAAATCAAGAATCTGATGCTATAAATAGATTTCTTGTGAAATTCCCTTTCTAAAATGTATACTTTTATATAGTTTAAGTTTTGATCAAAATTAATTTTCAGAAATTGTGAGGCTCTGACCTCCCTTATTAAACTTGCTGCACAAAAAACTGCATCATCAATCATGACACTGCAAAGTAAAAAGCAGTATGTGTATTTGTAAAGTATAGCAGATACTTCCTATTAGCAGCAATTTCTATTCAATCCACTCCCATGCTAGAAGGTTGTATGTGCATATGTTTGATATAGTAGATACTGCCTGGTTATGAAGGAGAATTGATCATCTGTTCATTTGTGCAGAACGTCACCAATGCAAAAAGGAAGTAACTTGCAATATATCTACAATACACATACAGCATTTTTACTTTGTTTGGTAGAATTGAGACACTGCAAATCCAGTTAAAATGTTCATTCTAGATACAGTTCAGAATGAATTGAAATCCTGGATTCCAGGTAGAACTGGAACTGCATTTTTTTGTCTCAAATGCTTGAATCTCCTCGCATATCATATCCTTTTTCTAATGATTTGGATTTGAAATGACTGAAAGTGTAGATTCTGAAAATATCTTCCACAATTCTCTTCTGGAAATGGTCTGGTTTTGAATTGACCAAAATGTTGATTGGAAATGCAAAATCTTGCACAGACATGGTATGATTTAAAAATAGAAAAGTCCAATTTGCTGTATGTTTTCAGAAAGGACTGCCAATGTGTCACTAGCTTAAAGTGTGTGTTTGAACCGTAAACAGCCATTCAAAGACAGCCCCTAGCAATAATGAAATGTGATTGAAAGTTGTATTTCGGATGCTATGACCAAGTTGAATTAATGACAATTCATCATGAAAGGCAAAAATTTGAAGTTGGATGACAAAGTCGTAAAAAGTTTTATCATCTACATGTTGTGCCAATTACACCAAAATCTGAAAGGAGCAGCAATAAACGATAAATATGCAGGTTTAAAGTGTCATATTGTTGAGGTATATTTTGTAGGCAATTTCAATTATGATAGTTTAACAAATACAACAGCATAAAGATGTGTATTACTTGGACCCATTTGCTAAGGGGCGGCTTCAAAACTCAACCGGCGGTTGTCTGCCAGTTCTGGGCGGTTCAACCGGAATAAACAATAGCCAACCGACCAGAACTGCCCAGAACCGGCAGACAACCGTCGGTTGAGTTTTGAAGCCGCCCCTAAATCGCAAGCTGTCCAAAAGTAAACCACACAAAGATCATGTACCCACCTGTTGGGATGTGAAGATGGCAGCATAAACTGGAATTCCACTAAACACAGCCCGTCTCCTAGCAGTGAGTGTTGAAGACTGTTCAGTTCATAGGCACAATAGGCCCTGCGTACATACACCTTAAAGTTGAAAAGTTAAAAAAAAACAGCAAATCATTTTTAAGTGGCTTCGGTCATATTCAGTTGTATTCAAACATGCTACAGATTTGATCATCATAAATCACCAACAATCCATCCACATATTTTTAATGTGCGAGGGGGGCTAAACATAATAAAAATATGCAGATGTATTGGACGCAGAGTTGTTGATTTGTAATGAACAACTCTGTTGCGTGTTTGAATACCTTTCAACGAAAATTTTCCTAAAGACTGATTTATAAAAAATGAAATTACATTCTAAATGTTTTCATTCAATATTCAGTAGAATCTTAAGCAAAATGCCTCTATACTTTGCTATTATCAGCTATTTTCAAGCAACAAGTCTTGCATGTACTCCGTGTGACAACAGTGCACCGACATAAGTGTTCTGCAGTAACACACTTCCATGAGCACCCCATTGTGTGTAATGTGCTAATTTGAATTTCAACTGTGGGTTCATTACAAATCAACAATGGTACAAATTTAAAAGTGCTTTAAGCTTAAATTTCCAACAACTTATTGTCTTTGTATATATAATTTTCTGTGTTAATATCCTCTATTATTTTTCATATTATATTAATATTCTCATTATGTAGTGTGTAAGTGGTTTATTTCGTGCTACATTAATTTTCGCGCTTTTCGCGCTCAATTCACCTCGGGCAAAAATAAATGTAGCGCGAAATATACCGCTGCACGTTAAAAAAATCACAAGCGCGAAAATAAAAGCGCACAAAATGATTCAAAAGAGCTCAAAATTAGACTTGCACGAAAATTACTGAGCGCAAAAATATTGGCGTTTACAGTATTTAAATTGTTAATGCTATCTGGACCTCTTTGGAGACAGTACTTATGTATTGAAAGAGTTTAGCCAGAATAGAGAAAGATTAAACAAAACTACGCTCCTGTATAAGGAGATATAGTGAGTTGTTAACACCATTTACGGTACTTATCTAAACTGTCTGCAATGTGCAACATCTTATTTGCATCCTGTAATTCTTTAGAGATGTCATTTTTTTAAATTGTCAAAAAATGCAGACATTTTAGATAAATACCATAAATGGTGTTAAAACATTTTTCAACAGCTCACCGTATCTCCTTATACAGGAGAGTACCGTTGTTGATTTAAAAAAAATATCATAGATGTGCCTTTCAATGTGCAGCATCACATCACTGCCCATCAAAGTAAAAACGCAGTATGTGCATTGCAGACATATTGCAAGTAACTTCCTTTTCCCATAGAGAACTCCTTCAGAAATAGCAGACGACCAATGCTCTTTCATAACTTAAAGCAGCATCTACTATATCAAACATATGCACATACAACCTTCTAGCATAGGAATGGACTGAAGTCAAATCACATGTTAATAGGATGTATCTGCTGTGCTTCATAAATGCACATACTGTGTTTTTACTTTGTTGTGCAGATCTATTCTTACCTCCAATGCAGCTCGCCGTACCACCTCATTCATATGGAAAAAGAAGCTTGGTAGCACATCAAAGATGGTCGTCTCTGACATGATCAATTTCTGCAATCAGATAAAAACAATTTTTTGCTTAAGATGTCTGGTCCATGATAGATCTGACTGAAATTTTCTGGTAAAAATTGGCATGAATAATATTTTATTGATCTAGAACTCATTCTTAAAATAAAAATTGGGGGTCACCAGACTTGTTTTTGCATGTGAGCTGGTTTGAAAATAGTATTTTTGGTGCTTTTGGGGAAAAATTAGTACAGTGGTCTGTGGCAAAAGTGACATTGTCTAGTGTTGATTCAAAAACTTCCCACTGAAATTTTGAAACAATTTTTTCACAAAATGGGCGTAAAAGTTTGTTCTTTCAATTAATGAAATAAAAAGTGGGGGTCATGGACCTATTTTTCACGAAAAATCAGAAAATGTGACTTTTTTTTTACTTCAAAACATTATTCTGAGTAAACTGCGCATGCATGTTTTTGCACTTGCGAAATCAAAACAAGCGTGGACCAGACACCTTAATCAATCTGATTGTGTATACTGTAATTCATCTGGGTTGATATAAGTTCAAGAATATTTTTAAAATTTACACAGCCAGAAATTTACTTACTAAGAGTAGCCCAGCTGATGTTTCACAGGAAATAAATTTCTGGTTGTCTAAATTTGAAAACACTCTTGATGTTGTTGAATCCTATCAGCATGCTAATTCAGAAAGCCGAGAGTTATACATGATTTGGTTTAGAAATGGGTGGATCCCCTCCCCTGGATTTGAAATGGGTGGATCCCCTCCCCTGGATTTGAAATGGGTGGATCCCCTAGACTGACTCCGCAGTCGCCAAATAGCTGAGGGCGCCATACTTCCGGTTACGGTCTGGCTATTTGGCGACTGACAAAATAACATGCAATTTTTTTGGAGCACAATGTTACCAATTTTTGGTAACATAGCCTCTTAATCATGTTCGTATCTATCGCTCGCTGGCGTAACGTAAACAAGCCATTAATAACCCAAACACGCCTTGGAAAGAAACTGAAATTAAATATCCATATATTCTTTGAGAAAAGTTTGTTTACCTCATTTGCATATAATTATTATTGTATATTATTCATGGTTAATTTCATTGTTGAGCGAGCATGTTTACGGCTTGTTTATCGTTTATATTATGTCAATCATACCCGTCTCCAAATTTGGAAGTTACTCATTAATATTCATTTATGTTTTATTCATTTTTGCAATCGTCATTCAAACTATTACATATTAATGAGCCAAAGTGCTCCATTTTTATGACCATTATTTTTACAGTCGTCACTGGCCAGCACAGGGCACAACGCAGTGATCAGTGCGCCCGGCCGGTCGATGACGCAGGATACAGTCTATGGTTCCCCTCCCCTGGATTTGAAATGGGTGGTTCCCCTCCCCTGGATTTGAAATGGATGGTTCCCCACCCCTGGCTTTAAAATAGGTGGTTCCCCACCCCTGGATTTGAAATAGGTGGTTCCCCCTCCCCTGGATTTGAAATGGGTGGTTCTGGTTCCCCTCCCCTGGATTTGAAATGGGTGGATCCCCCTCCCTTGGATTTGAAATGGGTGGATCACCCTCCCTTGGATTTGAAATGGGAGGTTACCCCTCCCCTGGATTTGAAAGTGGTAATTCCCCCCCCCCCCTGGATTTGAAATGGGTGGTTCCCCTCCCCTGGATTTGAAATGGATGGTTCCCCACCCCTGGCTTTAAAATACCCCTGGATTTGAAATAGGTGGTTCCCCCTCCCCTGGATTTGAAATGGGTGGTTCTGGTTCCCCTCCCCTAGATTTGAAATGGGTGGTTCCCCCTCCCCTGGATTTGAAATGGGTGGTTCTCACTCCCCCTGGATTTGAAATGGGTGGTTCCCCCTCCCTGGATTTGAAATGGCTGGTTCTCCCTCCCCTGGATTTGAAATGGGTGGTTCCCCCTCCCCTGGATTTGAAATGGGTGGTTCTCATTCCCCCTGGATTTGAACCCCTTACCTCTTGCATTGATTTTGTGATCAGAGCTAGCTCAATCTGTAATATATCAAAACTTAGGTAATTTCTCTGAAATGGGATGTCGTAACAAACAGGAAAAATAATGTTTAAGTACTTTCCATGTTTATTAACAGAGAAAGTAATTCACATCCCTATAAATAATTTAAATCTGGGACAGGTGAAAGTCCAAATCACCCAATTGTGAATCTCAAAAAGTAGAATTTAGTTTTACATGTTGATCTTGGGTAAGAGGCTGTTCTCTAAAAGCATCAAAGCTCCAAGTTTGCAAAGCGGTTGATGTTTCATTTGTAAAACATTGCCTTCACTTCAAAAATTGCAGAAAATCAAAAGAAATGTCAATTTTACATTGTATCTGCTAATAAAAACCAATTTGAAGATTTCCAACTCTAGGGGACATTATTTTCCATTCTCAACAACAATAATTACAAAATGATAGAAAATCTAAATGCTTTCATATATGGGGGTTTAATTTGACAATAAAACTTGTATGCTGTCATTATTACTTCCAACACTTCAAATGTATAAAATTACCAAAATGTCTTGAAAATATGTTGGAAAATGATGTTGAACTTGTCCAATCCCCCTTTAATAGGTACAAATTAACTTGCAAAGAAATTTTGTTGATTTTGTCATTTAACCCAAATTTATTTAATATTTCACACAGGGGTAGATTTCACGAACATTTAAATACATTGTTATATATCATAACATTGGAACCCTTCATTCAAAGGTTGAAATTTTTCTAGCGCTAAATCCATATTGATGCATCGTACTCAGTCTTATATACTTTGATCAACACTAAATAGGCGGTAATTATGAGGTTTTTCTTCATTCGCAAGTAAACATTATCCTAGTTACACGCGCGCCCTAAATACTGATGCGCAAGTCCCACATACAATGCGTGCTGCGTCTCGTGCAGTTATGCTGTGTCCAGCTACGCATACGCTTATCTGTATTCACAATGTGAAGAGGCCCGCCGCCTATTTGGTGTTGATCAAGGTATAGTGAAATCCAATTAACTTGTAGCTATGATATGTAGTTATGAAGTGTTCAGAGATGCCACTTAGTATCACTAAAAAATCTTGAAAATGTGTATATTTTGGCAAAAAAAGCTGAAAAAAGGGCTGAAAATATATAAAAGTGGTAAATTTGGAGGTTTAAAAAATCCTGAAATCAGGTAAAATCCTGAAAAGTGGCATCTCTGAGTGTTTGTGATAGTATTACATCTTCATGAAATCGGTCTCAGGGATGTAGTTGTGAATACAATTCATACATACCGTAAGGTGATCAGGGCAGTAGCGATGTCCGTACATATCAATGGCCGACAGGAAGATGGATTCTACTTGGTTATGTCGCAGCTCATACGATGGTTGATGTGCAGCGATCAGGACTTGTCTTGCCCTCAGCGCGACCTTGGCATTCTGCTGATGGCTCAGAGTCGTCAGGCCTTCTAGGATGCTGGAAAGGTCTTCAGTGAGGCCAGACTCTTTGCTGCTCAGCCGGTCCTGTGTCAAATAAATGGGAAAATAACAACTATGCATTTACAATGGAATTCAGTTGATGGCTCAGAATCGTCAGGCCCTCTAGGATGCTGGAAAGGTCTTCAGTGAGGCCAGACTCTTTGCTGCTCAGCCGGTCCTGCGTCAAATAAATGAGAAAATAACACTCTTGAACTATGCATTAACAATGGAATTCTGTTGATGACTGAAGGAATGAGGCTTAATATGGTGAAAAGGTCTTCAGAAAGGTCAAATTCCCTATGTCAAATAAATGGGAAAATAACAACTGTGCATTAACAACTGAATTCTGGTGATAGCTCTCAAGTTGTCAGGCATTGAAGGATACTGGATAGGTCAGACTCTTTCTTGTTCAGCCATTCTAGTAAAATAAATGGTCAATGAGCAAGTCAATCTATTATGTTTCCAATGACATTCTATTGATAGCTGAGAGTACATGGTAAAGCATTCTAAATGGCAGATAGAAGTATTAAGTGAGGCAAAAATTCTTGGCAGCTAATCAAACCAGATGCTGATATGCCATGCTTGATGTTTTTTTCACTATTAAAAGGGGACTTTTAGTTTACATTCCACATGCTACGGGATGTAAATACAAATCTTTAGTGTTGGAGGTCTCAATGCCAGTCTTGGTCTTGAGACCATCTCAAGACTGAGTATGCGTGATTTTGGTCTAAAGACTCAACGACTCGGGTCTTGAATTCGGACTTGGGTCTTAATGAATTAGGGACTCCGAATGAGATCCTCTCCAGACTAGCTAATAATACATTACCAATATTGTAAGAAACAATATTTGAAGAAACAACATTTATTTAAAATTATCATATTTTTGTCAAAAAGTTTACTTACTTTAGCCTGTGTTCTACAATTACGATTTCACTATTCATAACACCGAATTCCACATTTTTAAAACAATAACGTTAACCATTTTTTGTGTAGGGAGAAGATGTTTTTTTAAGAAATGCAATAAATTTTATATAGACCTAAGGGACCGCTTCAAAGCCCAAGCAACGGTTGACCACCCGGAACCGGTAATTCTTGGCAGTTGCCACTGTTCAGAACAATAGCAACCGGTCAGAACCAGCAGTTCTTGGCAGTCAACTGCCGGTTTAGTTTAAAAGTGTTCTCTAAACAAACGTACTCACTATAAGTGTTTTGTGCAGTTAGTGTTAATAGTGTGGCATATGGATTCCTTGTCTCCACAAGTTATACTGTGTTTTATGACTACATACAGAAGTGCCTAACTAGCCTTAATTGATAATACCCAAGGACTTACAATCAGCATGATGGTTAGAATGTTCTTCTTGGCAACCTGTGCGTGAGAGAAGATATTCCACAGTACCATCTCTTCATCGTCCTTATACTCATCCCTCAGTGCTTTGACACATTTGTCGTATGGCCCCTGCTGGAACTTTGCCTCCACCATCATGTACTTTTGTAATAGCTCTTTAATTACTGCCTTCATGTGACCACGGATGCCATTTCGATATCTGGAGAAGAAAAACAGGACAAAATATTCCATTTTTTTATGTAAATAAAACAAGCTGTGAGACTATAGTAGAGTTTATACGTGAATTTACGATTATTTCAAGCATATGTTTTGGATTATACTTTGTTTAAATCCTATGGTAAGTACTGTATTGATGTTTTAAAAGGAGCATGGTTCATTGATTCAACTTTTTTCAAATTTTTTGAGATTTTGGTACCAAAATATTGTTCATATTTTTCTCATAACCCACGCAAAATTTCATGGCTGAGTTATATTCTGTTTTGGAGATATCTGTGAAAATGTGTCTAATTATGGTAACCATAATCAATCTTGCACAGTATCATATATAAATACAAAATTGCCAATAAAATCAAAACAGTTTGACCGAGTTAGCTAAATTGAGATTTGGACCTCTTTAGTGGTTGTCTTTCATATGAGATAGAAAACTAAATTTTGAAAAATTGGACCAAACTCCTTTAAGAACAACGAGACTATGCATAAGCAGCCTCTATAAGCTTCCTTATATTGTTATAATTATTAATTGCACACCAAATCTGTTGGCAAACTTTCGTGCTTTCTTTGTCAAAAAAATTAATGTGGTGGGGTACAACCAAGTTGCCCATACATCCTTTAAATCGAACACAGTTACCTTCCCAACATTTAATATGCAAATTTCAACCTGGGTCTAGGTGAGCATTTAAAGTTATTGACTTGTTCATGGACATAACATTTTTCTATTAATTCAGCACATTTAAACTCTCAAATATAAATGACCAAAGGTTGAGAGACTGGAGCTTTTCCTAGAAGGCCACCCTGTCTCCATAATTGCCAAAATTGTTTTTACTTTAAATAGCATATAATTTTTTTTCAATCTGATCAGCGGTAACTTTTTAATGTAGGTCTACCTTTGAACTAGCTGTACTATAGCCTGTGTGTGCATAAAGTAGGCGTCCCTGTCCGTTTTCTTCTGGATAGTTGCAGCATATTTGTCAACAATGTTTGCAATCTGAAAAAAAAAACCAACAGCACAAGATAATCATTTGAATACTATGCAGTTGTAAGTGCCACTGCAGCCGAGTTTCATAAATTTGCATTAAGGCTGGGGTAGACCTTCAACTAGCGTGAACTGTTTTTGTACTCTAACTCTCAAACTAGTTGCATAAACCATATAAAAGTATACATTTTTAGAAGCAGCTTTTTACCCTGAACATATTGGTGATATCGGTTTTTGACCACAAATGACGATTTTGGCAAAAAATGCCAAAAAACATATTTTTTGCCCAAAAATTTCTGGAAAGCCTTACTAAAATTTCTAGGAAAGATTTTCTCATATTTTTGATTTGTATCTTATTATTTTAAAAATTGCCAAAAATTGCCATTTTTGGTGGCAGCGGTGGGATTTTTTGAATTTTTTGACTATTTTTGGCATTTAAAAAAAAATTCAGAGAATTTGAGAAAACCTTTCCTAGACATTTGTTTCTAAATTCCAAAAAGCAAAAAAGTTAACAATTTCACAAATACAAGTTTTAGTTAGGCTTTCCAGAAATGTTGAGGCAAAAAATACGGTTTTGGGCATTTTTTGCCAAAACTAACATTTTTGGTCAAAAACTGATATCATCATGTTCAGGGTAAAAATCCGCTTCTTAAATGTATACTTTTATATTTTTTATGCAATTAGTTTGAAAGTTAGAGTACAAAAATGGTTTATGCCATTTGAAGGTCTACCCCAGCCTTAACGGGAACAAACCTGCTATGAAAGGAACTGGAAAAGCATCGATGTGATATAACTGCCGTAGTGATTGAGCTGCTTACAGACACAGACAGACAGACAAACAAACCAAACAAAGACATGAACCCACCTGCTGTGAAGGGAACTGACAAAGCACCGATGTGATATTACTGCCGTAGTTATTGAGCTGCTTACAGGCACAGACAGACAGATAGACAGACAGACAAACAAACCAAACAAAGACATGAACCCACCTGCTGTGAAGGGAACTGACAAAGCACCGATGTGATATTACTGCCGTAGTTATTGAGCTGCTTACAGACACAGACAGACAGACAAACAAACCAAACGAAGACATGAACCCACCTGCTGTGAAGGGAACTGGCAAAGCACTGATGTGATATTACTGCCGTAGTTATTGAGCTGCTTACAGACACAGACAGACAGACAGACAAACAAACCAAATGAAGACATGAACCCACCTGCTGTGAAGGAAACTAGCAAAGCACCGATGTGATATTACTGCCGTAGTTATTGAGCTGCTTACAGACACAGACAGACAGACAAACAAACCAAACGAAGACAAGAACCCACCTGCTGAGAAGGGAACTGGCAAAGCACCGATGTGATATTACTGCCGTAGTTATTCAGCTGCTTACAGACACAGACAGATAGACAGACAGACAGACAGACAAACAAAGACATAAACCCACCTGCTGTGAAGGGAACTGGCAAAGCACCGATGTGATATTACTGCCGTAGTTATTGAGCTGCTTCCGGATACTCCTTTCCACCTCCGCTGGAATCCGTCCGGATATGCTGCCCATGATCTCCTGCATTTCGAGCAGCGGTAATGCTGGGTCACGAACGGCCTTGATCAGATGCTCCACAAGCTCAGTGCACTGAGAGGAAAGAGGGAGAAAGAAGAAAATATTTCTAAAATAATTTAAACACATACTAAATT
>JXSR01S048183.1:7223-19883 GCA_000969725.1 Ophiothrix spiculata
TTTCTGGCGCAAAGTCACCCTTTTCGGGGTGAGTCATCACAAATAATTAAACTTAAATATATCATTGTATAAGACCTGCTTTTTTTTTCTTTCTATGGTACATGTACACATGATCTAGTTAGAATCACATGTAAACAAATATATACATTGATGTGTATTATAGTAAATTAATCCACCTACCCTTTTCAAGTTTTTTGATGATCTTGACAATATCCACTTCAGGTTGTCTAACTCGCAGTGATCTCTCTTAAAATACAAACACAGTAGAATGCATAGTGAATTTAACTTAAAGAAACTTGATTCGCTCTCAAAATCTTCAAACTAACCATAAATCCTAGACTTAACCACAACTCTAAGCTTATTAACCCGTAACAATTTTAACCTTAAATTTAATACTAACCCTAAAACCTTCAGATCCCAGAGTGAAACTTTTCCCCCGACGGGCACACAAATAGAGGTTAGGGGCTGTGGGAACAAAGCTCCTTGTGTTCGTCATTCAATTATATTTTATGTATGAAATGTAACATAGACTATTTCATACAGAGGAGGGTGGCTGCGTAATAAATTGCCTGTTTACCCAGACTGTATTCATCCGTGGTATCGCCCGTATATTTCAATACGTAAATAACAAGAGAAGTAGTTCTTCAAAACATTCAGAATATCTTTTTAGTTTTCTGGGGTTGTAGTTCCAACCCCAACGGTTTTGGAATCAGCATATGTTTATACACTAATTAAGGGCATAAAATGAAATTTTTGAGCGTTAGTTAAAATTCAAGTTTTTTGAATGGGAGTTTCAAAATCTCATGACGTCATGTCCTACCCCCCCTGATTTCATACACAAAATACGATCCGAAATTGCGAAAAAACACTATCCAATATATTTTTTCATTATCAAATATCTAATGTTCTAATTCAAACAGTGCATTTATTAAGTGTTAATGTACGGATTATCGCTGCATGTGTGCAAAACACCCCCGTGGCTTATCTTGCAGGTCAAATTACGTTTCATATGGAGGACGGGCTCTTCTTACCTTCACCGGGTTCAAGCTCTCGTGCGAAACGCCAAAAACCCCTACTACCGGGACCAGTAGCAAAACCAATATATCTCACACGCATAAATTTAGGATCCTGGTATGTTAAGAATGGTGCTTCACCCTCAGAAGCTACATTTATGATTCCATTTTTGTTGTCCATCGAAATACAGAAAGTATTGAACGCATCCCCTTCCATGAGGTCTGGCGTGTCCACTGATACCAGTTTATCTGCGTGCAGCTGTCTGCGAAGAACAGTTTTTGAGTTGCCACTGACACCAAGCGCTGTTTCAAAAAAAAAAAAAAAAATACAAGTGTTCATGATAAATTAAGAGTAACCTTAAAATATGACAAGAGCAGACTTAAGGGGCTTCTTCCAAGAAGCAGTTGCTTCCGATTACAGAATAGCATTTTGTTCATACAGGATGGGTGTGCCAGATAGAACGTTATTCACTTTCAATGCCTTATTATTCCATTTTATGCAAAACTATGAGAAACATTTTCCACTTAGGCACAATTCGGAATTAAAGCACTTTTATTTGCTTTTTAAATCATGAAAAAATTGAAGACTGTATTAGTTTCCACCAAAGATTTGAACACTTCTAAGCAAATTGATTGAGTCCAAAAAGTACAATTTCGGTGAATACATCCGCAACGGTGGTTTGTAGTGACCTGCTCTGCTAAATAAGAATGACCTTGGAATGAAATTTTCTGAGGGATTTTCTTCTACAAGCCCCTGACACTTTATCCCAATATACTTCATAGCTCATTTGATTACTATTTCTCAATAGTCACTGGTTAACGTTTCTTGGTTGATCGCGTGATCAGTGACTCCAATTACAAAAACGAGGTCGCATTATGAATGATCGATCGTACTCAAATAAATCCTGACATCGTCCTTGATGTGTATTACGCTTAATCTAAAAGATAATACTTAAAGTAGAAATAAGACGAAAGTGAAACTGTATATAGTAATAGATACTTCATTTACCCATTACTTGGCAGGAGACCGTTGATTTTTCACACCGCTGAAACACAAATACATTGACGCATAGTTCATATTCAAGCAGGCATGACTTTAAGTGGGCTTGATAGTTTTGTTTTGATACTGACATAAAGTGTTTCTAGATATGTTTTCACCTGCGTTTTCAGATATTTTTCTGAGTTCCGCGCAATATGATAGACTATTTTTTATTTAAGAATATGTTATCAGGAAGATGATTTTGTCCATGCACAGCCACTTATTTGTACTAAAAAATTCTGATTTGTGGTTGCAGAGTTATTGATTTTACAAAGGTTTGCCAATTTTTTTGGAAGTGAAGAAAAGAGAATTTCAGTTGAGTACAAGTTATGTGGACATCCATGCACACTCAAGATTTTTTTTAAATATATCTGTTAAATCAAATGTAAATAAACAACAAGCGGCAAAAATAATGACTGTTTGGGTGTAATTTCTGCGCCTGTTCTTCCGCCTAAAGCAATTTTGATCAGCTCTTTATCATGCGGAACTAATCATCTTTAAACATCCCGCGCATGTGTGGGCGCAAAAAGCTGCAAAATAACACCTGTTGTGTGTGTAATATACATTCAGACAATTAAAATATTGACCAAATTACTCTGTGTATTGACAAGAGGTGTACAACTGGATTGGTGCCGTGACCTTGCTTGGCGAAAATAAAGAAACTAAAAGATTTATCCTCTATCCTGCGGTCTCCAAAATTAGTTAAATTAATTATACAAAAACCTTCATAACTTTGCAACGGAAGGTCGGATTTGAAAAATTCAAACGGGTTTGGATTCTTTAGATCACCTGCTTTTATTTAAAATTCATATGAAGCAATTTGATTCATAATTTAAAAATTACCTGAAGTGTCTAATAGTAACAATTCATAAAAAAATGTTTGCTCGCACCAGTACTCAGATCGCTGAAAAGTCGTTTATCTTATTTTTATTTATTCATGGAAAAACACAGGAAAGATCGTTTTTGACATGCGTATGAATATTCATGATTTTGGATGCCCTTGTTTCAAAAGCCTGTAAACCCGCCAAAATAGCATAGAATTTAAATCAAATTTGTACTTAGAAGCATAAATGTTATGAAAACATTTTGAAAGTTTAAAAAAATGATTTTTGAAACATAAGTGTCTTTTCGTGTGATTTTGCTAGTGTTTATTTTCCTTGAGTTAGGTCAAATTTGGTTTTTGCTGAAAATCTGCGGTTCTTGACTTATATATTTTAGCCATTTGGTCGGAAAAAGCGTAAAACTTCTTTTACAGGTTTGCTTAAAGTTTTTCGGTTGTTTTCGGTAAAACATGCTTCACGTAATAGAATGTGACGCTTGGTCCATTGAGGTCAAATAATACATCAAATTTCTACGCAAAACACCATGTATCCTGAAGCGAACGATTAAGCGGCACTTGTCTATTGTTACATATATATTGTTAAAACATCTTCTATTCCTTATCGAGCTTTGTGGTGTTGTGGTCTCGCTGCATGTCTTTTGGTGCGCAAGGTCAAGGTACGAATCTTACCGTCGCCTTTTTTAACACATGATTATTTTTTCCATCGTGTTAGATTGATTTTTATTCAATAAATTACTTTTACAAAGGAATTTCTTTAGATAAACATGATAAAAGCTGTACAATTCAATCATTTTCCTACCCCGTAAACAGACATATTTAAACAATATTCGCAGTGCATGCAATGGATGCCACCTCCAGTCAAGCTGCTTTCCACGTGAATGATGAATGAAGTAATATTTGCCTATTTCGAAAGGCGAGACTTGTCGTTGTTCGCTGTGTATATCGGGATAATGTGATGTCCCTTTCGTATGTTTAATTGCACTGAATTTTCCCTCGATTTATTTACCGATTTTTAAGGTCTTACAGAAAAGATATATTTTTCGAATTTCATGAATGTGATGTCTGATATCTTATCTTGCAGTTTGTATAAGCCAATTCACACATAATTTGGTAAAACAAGCTGCACGTAATTAGATGCAACCTTATGATTTTAAAAGATTAAATTGACAATTTTGTTAAAAATGAAAGGAAGAATTTTTATTCCCAACAATCAAACATAGACTTATCTTATTGAAAAACCTCTGAATAATTTTATCAACATCGTCATTTTCTATTTACATTAACCCCTTTGGGACTATAGGGGTTTCGAGGTCCGATCCTATCTGACGGGTCACGTCGTGAAAATAAAATCGCGACCAAGTTATCCTGATATTCACCCGGGATATACCCGGGAAATGAAAATTAAATTTCATCTGATGAGCTCATTTGCATAGGTCTTATAGTACTGGCTAGCTCCCGTTTCGAATACGCAGTTTTCAATTCACGCCTAGTTAATCACGTGTCGCATCGCTGCGTAACCTCTACTAAAGGCCAAACCATAGTCAGCCCCCAAACAAAATTTTCCCTACCAAACATTTGGTCGTGACGTCAAAATGACGAGTGACTCCAAACAAAATAACTTCAACACCGAGTTGAGACCAAATAAATGTTCGCGCTAGATTGCACATGTTATTGAATTGCCATATACATTGGACCAAATGTTTGTCACCCGTTCATACTTTAAATTCAATAGCAAATATTTGGTGACGTCACGACCAAATGTTTGGTAGGAAACATTTTGTTTGGAGGCCGACTATGGTTTCAGCCTTAGAATATGTGATTAGATGAAAATACATGTATATTTCATACCTATTTCATAGAGCTCATCCTTTGCCGTTGGATCCTTTTTTCGACTTAGTGCGACGTAGGCGCTGGTTGATGTCTTGACTTTGAAACAAATATCTGTCATGCCTTGTGGCATCTCGGCAAGTGCCCAGTCATAACAATACGGCTTGGCTGTTATAAACACTCGTGTTCCTATTGGAGCAGCTAAAATACAAACACATGAATGAACAAAATGTAATTTGAATTTGCACAGATGAAAATAAATAAAGTTTTATATTTCATTCGAAAAAATTAATTGATTAACCACAATATTTCAGCAGCACTCCTTCCTGAGCATTCAGACCGATATTACTAAAGGCTGAGGTACACTATGACGATGACCAACAAGGGCTGGACATAATAGCACCCGCCCGACAGACAATGGCGGGTAAATTTGGTGTCAGGTGGGTAAGTTACCTGCCTGACATGGCTGGAATTGTTTTTGAATATGTTTAGTCCTTGTTGAGTCCACTTTGATTAAACAAACCTTATCTACGGAAATTAGAAATGTCAGCAATAAAAAATGAAAAAAATTCAAAATTTTGAGTTGGATTTATTTAAAAATAGCAACGTTTTGCAAAAAACCACACAAATTTTCCGAGTTTTTGTGAAAAAAGGCCCAAATTGTGCTATTTGTCCAAAATTTATAATATTTAGGACCGTGATATTCCTTTTTTCAAAATTGTTAAAATTCTGGCAGGTAAATTTCTTGTCGGGCAGGTAACTTGTATCTGGGGTGTATGATGGTATATAATTACACTATAACATCGTTTTTATTGCATTTGTGCTTGGTCTCAAATAGAGTATTTATTCCGTGAACGAATAATAGCTTTACTTAGCTTGTGGCTGGGATAGGATATCATTTCACTCATTTTTGGTCTCACATAGCTAGTGTCACTTTCGGAACTTGTGGCACGGAGTGGATATTATTAATTCAAGTAGTTGTATTAAATAAATAAAATAAATTGCAGGTGATTTATAGTGCACTACGCGGTCCCACTGACTTGTAATTCCACACGACCTCAGTTCTAATCATTGGGTTAAATCACTACCTGGACTCCCTGGGGCCAAAAGGGCTTACTGCAGCCTACATATTGGCGCAACCCTAGCTTGAGCAATTCACACCCTCATAGAATATAAAGTTTTCGCACACTCAGCTCCCAGCTGGACTCGAACGCGGAACGATCGATATCTTATGTTTAACAGTCCGAGAACTAACCGACTGAGCTAGCGAGAACTATTAGTGACCCGTATCCCGGGCTTGAATTCATGGTTGGATATATGCTATTTGATTCCAACACGAATGACAAAATTACCAGAGTTTGGTTCATTTTACCACAGATTTTGGAACACATGGATATTAAACTTAATTAAAATTCAATAGAACTACCAAAGACCTTTGATACTATGTGTGTTTCAAAATCAATAAAACCACGAGCGTTTGAAATGCACGGGAATCATGAACAGTGTAATAACCAATGATCCAATGATCTAACACAATGGAAACTATTGACCGTTGAATCAGTTAACTCTAAATGAGTCTCCTGTAATTTGTAAAAACTACAAAGATATGGCAAATCATATGATATTATTAAAAACAATGTAAAGAAAATACACTGGTGAACTTGAAAACAATGAACGTTTTCTTCAATAAAATAATTTTTTCCTTGGTTTAACCTTTACTTTTAATTTATGTAACAAGATGCACGCACAAAAGTACAATAAAACCGTACCAGCTATTTGTTTCTTCATGTCTCTGTATCAGTCTGGAGTAACGAGGCTATCGGTATCATTGCCGTATTGAACCCATCACTTGTACGTTGAGGATGAGGGTTACATTAGTTGATGGGTCTATTATCGTAGCCCCATAAGACCGCAGATTATCATCCATGTGTTCCATAATCTGTGATTTTACCCTGCAGATTAATTTACTTACATCCTCTCTCGGCAGGTTCAGAGATCATAAAGAGACCAACATGATCTTTATTTGTACGGAATCCTAGGTAATTGATACGTCGAAATTTACGTCTATCCTTAGTACGGTATGACAAGAATGGCCCATCTTCGGTCGCTAATCCGACTTGAATTATTCCTCGTCGAGGATCAACTTTTAACCAGAATTCCGTCATTTTGTCGCATTGGAGGATCATTGGAGTTGATACACTCACTACTGGACTACACTCTTCGCATGTACTAAGTTCAGACTTAGAGTTCTGATACCCACCAATAACTAGAAAAATGACCAGAAATAAAAATATGCATAAGTTCATGAACAAGGGCGTAGATCCGGGGGGGGGGGGGGGGTTATCCACCAATAGTTGAAAAATGGGGATGTTCTATATAACCATCCCTAATGTTGTACATACACTCTTAGAAAGCCAGGATCAAATATGAGCTTATCCTGATTTAGAATCAAAATATGATCCGGAAATGGACCACATCTGATCCTTTTCGGATCAAATTGATCCTTTTTGGGACCATTTTTTTGGTCCGGAATCAGGATGAGTTCATATTTGATCCTGGTGTTCTAAGAGTGAAGAAGCACTTCTGTTAGGGTTTAAATCATTTTGATAATACGCACTTGTAAAACAAAAAATCTGAACAAGTAAGATTTACTAGCAAAAATGTGTAAAAATACGGTATCTAAACGGTCAATAGGGATTTATCAAAATTGCCGGTTGAAATACCGTAAAAAACTTATGACATTTTAACCGGCAATTTTGACGAATCCCAATTGTCAGTTTTAATATTGTATTTTCACAGGTTTTTGCAGGGAAGTTATAGATTCGTATGGTTGGCATTAAAATAATACCTGAATTTTGACAAATCACAAGACGCTTTACCAACAACAATGGATGTTACACCGTATGTCATTCTCAGAATCTTAACCCTGACACCATTCTTAAAATATAAATACAAGAAATACCGTTTAAATACAGAATTGCCTTTAAAAGGGGTGCAATGGGTTGCCAGTCCTCGAGAAAGGTCCTTATGAGTGGCTATGCAAATTGGTATTATGACAAGTGGTCACCATAGGGACAATCTTCCAAATTGGTGTGAGAACTTTCAGTGGCCAATTGAGGGCTCTTTTTATTATGGAACATTCTTAAACTTGTGGGCATGTTTTTCTTTTTGCACCCACGTAGTGAACGTAGCACGCACGTACAAGACTCACTTTAAACCGTAATTTCCACATGTGTGGCCGGCTGCTATTCACGTATGTTTGTTTTTCGTTTCCGTTCAGAGTATGGGCTTTCGCAAGGAGATGTGTAGAATGTGAAAATGTCACACAAGAGTCAATGCAGAATCAGAAAATTCCCATTTACGGTTGTGTAAGTGTGAAGTTTGCAACCCATAATCTTTACAACCAAACGCAATAAAACCTCGATAAGTGCTGGATATGTATGTCTGTACATTATTCTTGCATGTGTTCATCTGATTTTGATATAGCTTTTATTCAAAACAATAGGGGATATCGATTAAGTGATTAGTATTCACGTAAAAGTGTACGTGAAATTCTGCAATACACGGTGTGCTGTTACTGTTCAAGCAGGTAATGGTTGGCTGAATTTCAATAGAACTTACGTTTTCGTTCACGTTCTGGAAATCGCAAACTCTCCATTATGAGCATAAAGACGAGAATGTGTTTCGCGTTGAATATGTATTCGGAATTCAGTGTTCTTTACACAATTTTTAAATACGGTATGTATATATATAAGCAAGCTCGTAACCAAGGTTAAAACAGGGGCGGGCGACTTATACGGTATCTATATTCTCGTGTTTAGCCAATCAGGAAGCAAGCAGTATAATTGCAATTATTGCAACATATCAAAATAATCTGTGATTTTTAAAGTTCTTGACATAATTCTTCAGGTGATATATAACAATCACTGGTGGTAACTATGTTACAACATTCATACATTTACTTCAAAGGATACTGCTCTCTTAGAAATAATCGTGATTTTACGTTGCCCGTAATCCAATTTCAGTAAAGGTAATAGAAATTGAAACGTCATTTCTTGTATGAACATTACAAGAATCACTTCTGTTAGGGTATAAGTCTTTTTGATACCAGGCACTTTAAAACGCTGTATTTCATAATTTACACCGGTTTAAATATAGTAAACACTTATGGCGTTTTAACTGGCAATTTTGATAAATCCCAATTGTCAGTTTAAAAACTGTATTTTTACAGGTGTCTGCAGGGAAGTTACAGATTCGCATGGTTGGTTTCAAAATAATATAGCAATTTTGACATCGCAAGACGCTTTACCAACAACAATGGATGTTATACCGTATATCATTCTCAGAATCTCAACCCTGACACCATTCTTAAAATATAAATACAAGAAATACCGTTTAAATAAAGAATTGTCTTTAAAAAGTTAACCTGCCTTTACTAACATATTGTATAATATGTACTTACGAATCCTGTAATCGTTTTCACTAGGTTTCGGTTTCTTCGACAGAATGATATGTACGTCGCTGACGGCTAGTACTTTGAACCACATGGTAAATGTTCGTCTTGGTAGTTTGGGCATTTCATATCGATAGTTCGTTGTCATTTTGGTTTCATAAAGTTTGCATGTATAGTCAGCTCCCTCAGCTGGAAAAATTGAAGCATTTCAATCAATCAATCAATCAATCAATCAATCAATCAATCAATCAATCAATCAATCAATCAATCAATCAATCAATGATACAAGTACTTGCATAACATGCATACCCAATATTTGTTTAAAAGCATACTGATTTCACACTATAAAAAACCCTGACAATTATTCGGTATCGGTTTCCATGTTGTTATCTATGGGAGATTACAGTTTTAAGAGTAAATAACCTCCATCTGCTCAGGAAAATGTGAATCCTTACTACTAATTATGTAATGAGAAATAGTTTCCAAAGCATTTGAGGGGACTCGAACCATGGCTTATGGCGCGGGTTAGGCATGGATTACGAAACGAGGGAATTACCGCTAAGCTAATTGAGCAGCCTTGTTATGCTGAACGGAAATCTAAAATTAGAATGCCGTATTTTTCTTTTGTTTAAATGAAAATTGCAATTTTTGCCTCGATGGAATGCTCAGTTTGCAAGTAAATCATACGAATGCTAATATTAGACGGAATGTAGATAATGTAAAACAAGAAATACAAAACTCAAATTCAGAGTCGTAGTTCACTTCCGGTTTTTTTTCCGGAAAAAAAAAAATGCATTATCATTCAAAATCAACACCACATATTTATACAATATTTGTAATTCAATTCGAAGAATCAATTCTACAATCTGTCAAAATTTGAAAACAATCGGATGTCCAAACATCGTAAAATTATAAGGTTTCGGTGAAAAAGGCGTCAACCTTTTCGAAATAGTCTGTTGACGCCATTTTGACCTTGATCATGGATTTGCAGTAAACATGACGTTCTATTCACGAAAAATAACTGTAGCCTTACAAGTTTTGTTTATATCCCATTTTTCTCGCAAAATGAAATGCACATTCCCTGTTGGCAAAATGAAACCTGTTTTTAATGGTGTCATTTAAGGGGGAATATCAATTCTGAGCAGTTTTTAACAAATTTGGTCTTACAAGTACCCCACTTGCTCACAAAATGAAATGCGCACTAATTATTAGCCTATCTAATAACTCACATTATCAACTAAATATCTTATCGGTATTAACCCAGAAACCTACCAATAGTAGCATAAAGTCCCAGTACACACGCAACTATCAATTTTAGTTGACCCGCCATTGTGGCTGCGGCCTTCTTCCTCTACTGCCTCTAGACAACCTACACCAATATAAATTCACATTAAAACATTATTTGCTTTAGAAAAATCACCAGTATAAATTACATTATAACGTTATTTGCTATCTTGAAACTGACTGAAACTAGAAGAGAAATATTGGATCATCTGCCAGGCAATCTCTGCTGCTGCTGCTGATGCTGCTGATGCTGCTGATGATGATGACATCGACGACGGCAGTGACAACGAGGATCCTCAAACACAACACAACGATACAGCCCCGATTTTTAACCCCCGATTTACACGAACGAAAATGAGAAAAAAAAACCCGATTCAACGTTCTGATTATTCCAACCCGTATATACAGTCAGATTTAATTACAGCGCTGTTTAAAATTATGTTAAATTTTCAAACTCACCTTCGTAAAGTAGTAACAAAAATAATGGAAGGAAAAATCATCTATGGCATGAATATAAATTCAGTATCACAACAATACTTTCAAACATACAAAGCAAATAGATAAAATATAAAAAGGATCAATTGCTAATTGATGTGGAAGAGCACAATTTAACGATTTTATTGATTCCATGTTTATACTTTGCTAAACCTATGTTTATCAAAATTATCATTCAGACAACAACAAATTACATCCAGGATTTTAAAAATCACGTTTACATTTAACCTGCATAAAAAGAAACTTGCCATGATCTTCAAAAGAAACATCCTTTACATTCTTTGCACTCAATTGTCGATTTATCCCCAAACAGTTTATTACAGAGTGCACTGAAAACTTTAACTAGTCAAGCAGCTGCTTGACTAACTTTAAACTAGTCAGGCAGGTTAGTCCAGCTTGCCTGATTAGTTTGATGTTGGTCAAGCCAGGCTTGACTAGCTTTAAACTAGTCAAGCCTGCTTGACTAGCTTGTAAACTAGTCAAGCCCACTTGACTAACGTGCAAAACCTTGCTTGACGAGTTTGCCAGACTGAGAGCCTGACTAGCTTGACAGTACAAAAAAGCTTGACCAACTTCGAGTTGGTCAAGCTGGCTTGACTAGCTTAAGTTAGTCAGGCTGAGCACGGTCAGGTGGAGTCATTGATGGCAACATGGTGGACAGCACAGACATGTAAAACATCGTGCCGTTGTATGACCTCATAAATATCACCATTATGTACTGATGTATCGTGAATCATAACATTTGATTATATGCAGCTCACGGACTATTTTGGTCATATGTCACTCTTAAACCTCTCTCAACATTATTGACGAATTAGCTATATATACATCGTGGATTAAGCTTAAAAGCTTGTTATCGTACATGCATGTGCACTGGCGTGCTCGACTAGCTTGCCTGACAAACGTTGCCTAGTCCCGCTTGACTAACGTTAAGTTAGTCAAGATGTGTACCGTCTGGACTAACTTAAAACTAGTCAGTAACTAGTCAAGCGACTAGCCTAAACTAGTCCAGCTTGCTGGACTAATGTCAAGCTGGTCAACAGACTAACTTAAAACTAGTCAAGCAAGTAAAATGAGACTAGTTCAGCATGCTGGACTAGGCTAGGTTAATCATCCATGTTAGTCCAGCAATACAGACTTAAAGCTGGTCTAGATGTGTACCGTCTGGACTAGCTGAAAGTTAGTCACGCTGACCAGTTTAGGTTTTCAGTGTGGCCTCGGGGATATACATAATTTCTTTTTCGGTAATTTTGCAAAACAAAACAGAAAAACAAACAAACAAACAAACAAACAATCAAACAAACAAACAAAAACCAAAGCAAAACAAAACAAAAGAAACCAGACTAAAAAGAAATAAAAAGAAACAAAACAAAATTAAAAACAAAAACAAACAAAAACAAAACCGTGGTACTTCCTAACACAGGGTATAGAGTAGAATTGCAAAGTTAGACGGTAGGGCTTAGGAGAAGTCACCATTTTGAAAAAGAAATTGGTATGGGCTTAAAACTAAACGAACATTGACGAAACATCATTTTCCTTTTTTAAGCAAAGAAATAGATGAAAATTTCTATATTACGATTTTTTATTACAATTTTTGAATTTTGACCTATAGCAAAATATGTCAATATTTGCTACTTATCACCGCATATATTTGTAATTAGAACGTTTTGACGACTCTGACGTTATAATTAACCCTCGTCTTCCTAAG